>OOFC01049354.1:59402-69968 GCA_900323345.1 Pseudochromis fuscus | reverse complement strand
GATCGGTTTGATTTACAATAACACCGCTTTAGTGCAACGTTAAAATTTTATTTGAAAACGTCCGCTGAAAAAAAACGTGAGCTCTGATCGCCCGGTCAGTGAACAGCTGACAGAGGTTGTAGCGAGAGCTAACGTCGGAGGAAATGCGCTAAATGAGGCAGAGGGGCCGTCAACTTCTTCCCGACAGTCCACCATCACTGGGGCGTTTATGAAGCAAACAAAATATAAATGTGATAGTGCCAAATAGCGCACTCACAGACGGTGTAGTTCACTACATCGCTAAAGAGATGCAGCCCTTTAACACCATAGAAAAGCCGGCGTTTTGACAAATGTTACAAACATTTGACTGGCGGTATGAATTGCCAGGGAAAACAGTGTCACAAACGGCAATTCCACAACTGTACAACAATGTGAAAGAGGGAAAGTTTATTTATCTTCTTATTTATCTCGCTACTTGCATTATTATACCATTATTATTATGTTAGTTCAAAAATGGTATGAAAACGACAATATTATCGTTTATCGCAATAATTTCTGGGACAATTTATCGTCCAGCAAAATTTGTTATCGTGACAGGCCTATGTGAGCCCAAACTAACTACAGCCCTAAATCTTCCTCTTCTTCGTTTTTTTAAATTATACATATACATTATTAATTACTAACAATATGAGGTAAGTAAATAATGAAGTAATTTTAAAGAAAAATAGATAAATCTGGAAACACAGCAAAACCATGTGAGTGTGTGTGTATGTGTGTAATTAAAAAAAGATGAAGAAGAGGAAGATTTAGGGCTGTGGTTAGTTTGGTCTCAAATAGGCCTGTCCTCATAACAAATTTTGCTGGACGATAAATTGTCCCAGAAATTATTGTTAGTGTGACAAAAATACTTCCCCAGTGTGGGATTAATGAAGTCAATCTTATTTTAAATTCACTGGAGAAAGAGTTTTTGAAGTCAGCATCTAGTGGTCGTTGGGAGTATTACACACTGGCCTCATTTGTGAGACCTGGTCACTTCTTCTGTTTCACAGTCTGTGGCACTAATATTCTTCTGGTTTTGTTCAGTCTGGACAGAAAGTAAAAAGGAAGCTTCTGGGGGTTTGTTAAACGCTGCTTTGTCGTGCACAGTAACGTTGTGTAGCCACGACTCGCCCGGCAACATGACGGTGACAATAAAACTTCCAGGAATGCTGCTAAGCTAACGTTACAGGCACGGAGAGGACAAAGGGAAACTGCAGATTTCTCACAAAGGTGAAATATCTCCTCCCATGAAGCTTTAACTGCTACACAGCACATGTTAAGTAGGTTTGTGTCTGAGGAGCTCTTCACGTGACTTTTGACCTAATCTGTCCCGTCTCTTGAAATACTGTCCAGATATAAAGACTCTGATGAACCAACAGTAAATACCACACAGCTTGTCTGAGAATGATTTTCAGATGAGAGGAACAGTTGAGAACATGTATGAAAACTCACTGGTCAATGAACTCTGTGCTGACGCCAAAGGCCTCAGCCATGTAGCCCAGGGTGAGGGATCGGTAGGACTCTAGCAGCTGGCTGTAGGCCTGGATCCTCATCTCCCTCACATAGTAGCGGTAGTGTGGGGCGAAGAGCCAGTCCTTCTTCATCTCCTGCTCAACCATGGCTGCAACAGAGATTCACATTTGTTCACATGGACCACACATGATGACCAGAAGTGAAATGCCATTAAAAACACACGGCTGACTTACCCAGAGACTGGAAGAAGACTGAGTAACGGCACTCATAGAGCGAGAACAGATACTGACGGACAGAGGGCAGACTGTGCAGCACCTCCAGGATCTCTGCTCCCTTTATTACCTACAAACATATTTAAATGAATAAAAAAACACATGAAATAAACAAGAAAAAACATGTGCAACACCATCTTGTAAACGCACACACGGAGTCTCCTACCTTTTCACGGAGGTCAGGCCTTTTGAGGGCGATCATGCAGACGTAGACGGTGTAGGTAACAAAGGTCTTGTAGTCCATGAGTTCATAGGAGGTGAAGGTGGACACTGTGTCCAGGAAGAGCTCAGCAGCTTGCTTGAAGTCCCTGATGGCCACGCAGTACAGGCCCTGGTAAACCTTCAGGCGGTTCCTCCTGTCCCAGTCTCCACCCTCCTCGATGAGGCTGCAGGGAGAAGAGAAGCACAGACGGATGAGTGTTGATGAGAGACGGTCAGAGGATGTTTCAGGGATAAAATAATAATAAAAAAAGAGCCTTTACCTCTTGGCTTTCTCAGAGTTGCGTGTGATGAGGTCACTATCCATGTAGAAGAGGCCGATCCTCAGCAGGTAGAAGACGATGTCTAGTCTGTGACCCAGAGCCACTGTCTTGTCATAGGTCTTCCTGAAGGCTGTTAGGGCGCCCTCCTATGGACACACCACACAAAGGCAGCTGAAGTCAACCAATCTGCTACTCCACACATTCCTGTGCACACAACTGAGCTGGTGGTCGTTTCATTTAATTGGGGAAAATAGAGACCTAATTATTATTATTATCTAATAATATTTTTAAAAAAAGTTACAAGTGCTTTACAGAACAGAACTGGCAGTGGTGAAAAAAACACGAGGATATAAGCGACAGATAAAGGCTTTTAAAATAACACAAACAATCAATGATCAATAAACACTCAAAAGAAAAGAGGTTTGAAGAATCAAACCACATCCCTGAAGACTGTAACAAAACAACATCATGTGTGATGAAGTAATAAAAACCTGTGTTCAAAAAGATATGACATCACCCAAAACAAATCTACCTTGTCTCCAATTCTGATGAGATATTCAGCTTTGGCCATCATGGCGTCTCGGATCTCACTCTCGCCCAGGTTCTTCTCGGCGTCCTCCAGCACATCATCCAGCCGCTTCAGCTCCTCCTCGTTGGCCTTTTTCATTTTGCTCAGTAGGTCACTGTCCAGCTGCCACTTCAGCTCCTTACACAGAGCCTCATAATATGGAGCCATGTCTGAAACACAGACACACAAACATGGCTGCTGTGATGTGTTGATCAGAAGCTGAGCCGACACCTTGAGAACCACATACTAACAAGCCACAGGAGGTTTAGATTGAAATCAACACCTTGTTTTCTTCTGCACAATTTCCATTATAAATTTCACTACAAGTTCTATAAGGATCTAACATATACACATGAAACAGTCTCACTCAGGACTGTCAAACCTACGGTCCGTGGGCCAGATAAGACACGACAGTGGGCCGGTTTTTGGACACATGTAAACTGAGGCATGATATTGTAGAAATTGAACTTACGTTAACAAATGATTTGTTAAAGGATAATTAGCCTAACAGACATTTTCATAATGCACTTCTTTGCACTAAAACAAGGAGCAATATTTGGAGTTGCTGATATTTATAGGTTATTATTTTAATGGTCTGGCCCACTTGAGATACATTGAGATTGACTCCCCTGCTCTAGTTTGCTATGGTTAAGCGGAGGAATGCAATAAACATATAAAATTATGTAAAAATAAGTAAAATTCATTTTAGTCAACATAAAACTTTGCATTTGAAATGACTTAAAACAACAGCATCAACGTAAAACGAGCAAAATGAGATACAAAATGGTCATAAACAGATATAACTGATGAAAAAAAAGCACAAAGCAACCAAAATGAGACATAAAAAGACCACAAAAGGCTCAAAAAGACTAAAATGAGTTATAAAATGAACACAAAGAGACACAACTGCCAAAAAGAGTCATTAAATGATCAAAACAAGGCACAAAGTAACCAAAATAAGCTACAAAACAACCAGAGACCGAATGGCTTCAAATAAAGAAAGGATGATGACAGAAAGACGCAGACTGACCAAAATCAGACACCAAACAGAAAGAAGAGGACCCAAAGAGACACAAATTCAAAGCAACTAAAATTAAACACGAAAAGTACAAAAAAGCTCGTAAAATGAATACAATGAATTATAAAAAGGACACAAGGGGAAACGAAATTTCCTAAATGATACATTAAATGATCAACGCAACGCACAAAGCAGCCAAAATGAGACAGAAAATGAGTTTTAACAAACACCTCCTTTAGTTGGTTAGCTAGTTGACGCCTGCTAACAGAGCTAGCATGCTAATCTCCGTTACGATGCTCGTTACATAAACTTAAAACTTTCTGGATGGTATTTACGTGACAGTTTTGCATCAGAATCTATGTATTACACAGACATCACTGTGAGAGTTGTACGTATATTTAAAATGCTCTGTGGCCTAACGTTGCCAAGCTGCATGCTCACTCACTGTTAGCTTTGATAGCCTCCATGAGCTCCGTCTTCACTTTAGCGTCCTGCCGGTGTCCGTCCATCGTCAGCAGGAACTTTAGCTGAGCTATCCTCAGGTCCGGGTTCTTGGGCAGACCCTCTTCCTCCAGATTCTCCAGCGGCATTTTTTAACAAAGGATATTTAAGCAAACACGCAAAATTGAAGGTTTTCTTTGTGTAGACGGAGTCCGCTACCCAGCTAGTCTACGATGACTACGGAAAACACTGAACTGTTGTGTCCGGTGGAGTGACGTCAGAGAGGAGCGACAAGAGCGGCGGACAGCCTGATGTTTAACAACCACGTTACAGACACTGCCCCCTTAAGGACAGGAGGGGGAACTACACCACCGTTCTCTTATAGAGTAAGACCACACTTTATTAATCCCCAAAGGGAAATTTGCAACGTTCAGACATACACATAATTTCACACATTTACTCTTACAACTGTAACTAAAATATAGAAATCTAAAATAGCAACGTATCAATCAAAAATAACTATCAGGTCTGTAAAGAAGAGCAGTATGTAAATAAATTAATTAATATGGATTTGTGTAATAAAGCAGCAGTGAGGTTGAGGACACTGATTAACTGAAAACTCAAAAACAGTTTTACAGTTACTGTGCATTCAATAAATCACCCTTGGTTTTACACCAACAGAAAGAGTAATATATTTCTATATGTACAGAACCCCACAATTATCAGTCTGGTTTATAAGAAGAAGAAGAAGAAGAAGACAATAAGAGTTATTATTATTATTATTATTATTATTATTATTATTATTATTAATAATAATAATAATATATATATTTTTTTAATACTTTCTGTTGTACACTTTATTCTTGCAATAGTATATATTAGTAGTTTTATGTTTTATTTTAAAGTCTCCCTTTACTGAGCTGGCTTGTTTCCACATGTCATGTCATGCTGACCCTGTGTTTGCTGGCATATGACAAATACACCTAAATTGTTGTCAAGTTAAATTCAAACTGGAACTTTGAAATGCCACTAATGGCTTTAGTGTTCACTCAGTATCCAAAGTAAGCTGTAACACTGTGAATATATATATTTCTTTGTGTATGCATAACCAGACATATCTCATTCCTCTCCAGAAACTGTTCAAAAACACATGGATGATCCACACTTGATGACATGTTCTCTTATCGAGATGAACATGGGGACTACAGCGTATTTTAAATCAATTCACTCATGTTTTATTCCACTACTGAACAGCAATCCTCTACAAATGCAGTGTTTGAGTTGAGTTTTGTTTTCATTTTAACCACAGATGCTGACCATGGCTCCCAGTCAGCAGTGTGCCTTTTGTTTTGGAGTTTGTTCCTGTGCTCATGTCTTCACGTGTTCACACTTCAAACGTGCAGCCTTACTTGAACTGAACTCTAACCCCGAACATGTGTCTGTATGCAGGTCTGCAGAGGGACACATGTATGTGGTTTACGCCCTTAAAAGGCAAGAACGTGTAAAAAACAACAACAAAAAAACAACAGAGATCAGTTGCATTTTAAAAGCTGTGCGGTAATGCAGTAGTGCTGTATACATACTGTGGTATAAATGGTGTGAAATACACCAAAGTGATGGTATGACCTGTATATAATTGATACATACTGTACACATATGGCTACATTATACATCCACAGAGGGTCAGATCTATAAATTGTGATTATGAGTTTCCACATGTGAGCTTGTGTTCAGTCTAAAACTAAATGTATAAGTTATTGATCAGACTTGATCAGATTGATGGTCCTGCACCGTGACATCAGTCCACAGGAAGTGACGGTCAGCCTGGTAGAGTGACTGTAAGTTACTTTATTTCTAGTTCTAAAAGTTAATGATATCCAGCCTGAAAATACTTAACAGAGTCCGTACAGTCTGGACACAAGTGTTAAGTTGGTGCCAGCAGAGAGAGAGAATGGGAAGTTTGTTTCGACAGCTGGTAGGATTTTACCTTTTTTTGTCACGCTAACAGTCGGTATAAAGTTTCTTTCATATTTTATGTGAGCACATGTAAATGCAACGTGATAAATAATTTGTGTGGAAATGATTTACAGACATAGATGTTTTTTTCTTACATTACCCTTTAGCTCTAACAAGCTTTGATCAGCAAGGAAAACAAAATAAAAACTGTTGTTTGAGGTGAGCAGGTTGTTTCGTAGTTTGTCTGAAGCTCAGTCTCTAACAGCTGAGTCATCCAGTGACTCAGCTGCTTTTAAACCCACAGACAGTGTGACACATTGAAAGCTGCACAGTGTGAGAAAAAGGGTTTTATTTGATTTTATTCTATTGTCGACATGCTGAAGATTGCTCATATACATTTAAAAGATGTTTAGATGCAGAGTTGGGACCTGAGGAGAAATCCTGTTGTACAGTCTCCTTTGATTTGTGTGATTTGAGGTTTCAACATCTTACAGGTTACAAGTTTAACCCAAATGTGAATGCTTTATCTTCTTCTTCTTCTTCTTCCCACGACTTTCTCAATTAAAAATGATCATTAGTTCATCGTGCTAGTAGCTAGTTAAAGTCACTTCATCTTCTCAGTGATCTGCTGGTCCATCTGAAAAAACAAAAAACATAATTAATAATGGTTTGGATCTTTATCACGCTTCTTTCTGGAGTGCCTCAGACTCAAAGCACACCAGTGGTGCTAAGCTAAGTTAGCCACAGCTGCCCCAGGGCGTGGCTGCCAATTCACGCCTACAGCCCCTGCAACTGCCACCAAACCATTCATCCAATATTTATACAGGTCAAGGTGGGTAAAGTGCCTTGCCCAAGGACACACTGCCAATGACCGGGAGGAGCAGGAATCGAACCGCTGACCGTTCTGACCAACTGAGCCACTGCCGTCCCATCATGAGTGAAAGATATTAGGCTTTAGGGATATTTAGGGGTGTGGTTATCGTATTTTCTGGACTATTGAGCGCACCTGTCTATAAGCTGCTATTGAATTTATTCCAACAGTTTCATGTGGTCCACTCTGACCAGGTCTGAAGTGACAACACTAAATGTATCGGCGGCACGGAGCTTGCTAGCTTGTAAAAAGCTAACGAGCCTCGTGCCGCCGATACATGAGCCACACCGGTGTTTAAGTTCAAAGCGTCGGAAAAAAGTAACAGCTTATAGTCCAGAAAATACGGTAGTTTGATTGACAGCTCTGGTCTCCAGTGAGATTAGAACTTGAGTCTCATAAACAGTGTCCTCGGGTTCAAGGGTCAGACCCGTCTTCTTACTCCTCCCTTCGAATCCAAATATGGTCTCTTCTGGCTCCAAACCTCCAACATGGCGAAGTTCAAATGCAGATATCTTGGTTTCAAAACACAAGTCCACAAACCAACCTCATCTGTTCTGTTACAGTCTGTGCAACGCAGACTTCAAGCTTTTTGGATCAGCCTCTAAACTGAGCAGAAAGTCAGAGTAAACCACCAGAGCTCAGAGATATTTTCTATTTTGAGTGGTGGGAGAAACAAAGAGAAATGTAACGTTGTATCAGGTGATGTAGGTTTGATATCTGAGTCTTATTACTGTCTTCGCTCCGTCCTCAGACTCGTGGCACCGCTCTGCTCCACATCGTGATCCTGGGATTAGGAGGAGGCTTCCAGACCGGCTACCATCTCTCTGGACTGAGCTCTCCGTCACCGGTGAGACCCTTCGCTTCTCCACCTCTGCCTTCGTTTTGTGATCACTTTCCTCCACTTCACCTACACACTGCTGAACCTCTGTGTGCAGTTCATACAGAGCTTCATCAACAGCAGCTGGTACGACCGGTACGAGGAGCCTCCGCCTCCACAGACCGTCACAATGATCTGGTCGCTCATCGTCTCCATGTTCGCTGTCGGGGGACTCTTTGGGGCAATCAGTGTCAAATTCGTCTCGGGCTTGTTGGGGAGGTGAGTATGATGCAGGATTCAGTCGCACAGCCTCAAACAGTGAAGTGATATTTGTTCCTTCACCAGAAAAATGGCCATAATCTGCAACAGCTGCGTCGCCATCACTGCAGCTGGGATCATGCTGATCAGTAAAGGGGCCAAATCTTTTGAAATGATTATCGTGGCAAGGAGCCTGTTTGGCTACAGCACAGGTAAGCGACGCCCGCTCTGCTCATTGCTACATGACACTTACACTGATTTTAAGTAATCACCATTCACACCTGACATGACCTGCAGCTTTGGGAGCAAGTTTCCATTTGATTTATCTCGGGGAGATTTCACCCAGAAAGATCAGAGGCACAGTGACTCTGACGCAAGCGACCTTCACGTCACTGGGAAAACTGTCTGGACAGTTTTTTGGATTGAGGTATGCATCTTTTATCTTTTACAGTAATGAAATAACACATCAAACTGCTCCACCACAAGGCTTCAGTTTGTCTTTTCAGTGAGATACTCGGACGTGAGGACCTGTGGCACGTTCTTCTCTGCGTCCCCACCTTCTTCGTTGTGGTTCAGCTTGTGGTGTTACCGTTTCTCCCCGAGGCCCCCAGATATTTGTTCATAGAGAAAAAGGATGAACCAGGATGCAAGAAAGGTTGGTAAACTCCCTCACAGTCGTGCAGGATCTCACCAGGAATCAAGTATTAGCAGGACACACAGTGCAAAGAAACACATTTCATTATTTTTTAATCCACGTTTCTGGATTTTCTCACCCCAGCTCTCGAGTGTCTTTGGGGCGAAGGTGACTACAGACAGGAAATGGACGAGATGCTGGCTGAGCAGACGGCCATTGACGCTGCCCCACCAATGAGCTCTCTGAAGCTGCTGAGGGACAGGACTGTCCGGTGGCAGCTCATCACCATGTCCACCATCTACTGCTGCAACCAGCTGTCTGGGATGTCGGCGGTGAGAACGGCGTTTAGCTGTACAGCCCACAAAATGCTCAAAACCATTACATAAAATACACTACACAACATGTGATGAGATGCAACATGATATGATACATTTTTAAAATAAGATGTGATAGCATTGACAGAACACTACGTGACAGACACAACACAACTGGGGTTACAGTACAATAATATGTGGTAGGATTGATAGGATACAATATGATACGATGCGATACTGTCCGATTTGATTATGTTCATGAGGATGAACATGATGTGACAACACGATACAATACAATTAAGTTACGATATGATTGATGGAATTTTATGTGATATGATAAGATGTGATTGGGTTACGATATGATCGACTGAACCTGATACGATACATGATGATACCATACCATTTAATATGATACAATACAATATGATTACATTACAATATGAATGACAAAACTTGGTGATACAATACGATACAATACGATAGGGTTATGACAGGGTTACGATATGATTGTCAAAACTTGTTGCAATACAACACGATGCCATACGATACAACTGGGTTATGATACAATTGATGGAAGTTGATGTACTACAACACGATGTGACACGATAGGGTTAAGGTTTAATTGATGTAACTTGATACACTACAGCACCACATGAGATGATACGATACAATACGATACGATACAATACGATACGATTGGGTAAAGATATAATGGATGGAACTTGATACACTACAACACCATATGATACAATATGATACAATACAAAACAATGTGATATGATAAAATGTCATATGAGATGATACACTGCGATACGCTGTGATACGATACGGTACAATACGATACGATATGATACGGTACGATACGATACGGTACGATTCGATGCGATATAAAACAATGTGAGATGACACAATGAGATATGATACAATGTGATGTGATACACTGTCATACGAGATGATACGCTGCAATATGATACGGTACAATACGATACGATATGATATGATACGGTACAATACGATACGATATGATATGATACGGTACGATACGATATAAAACAATGTGAAATGACACAATGTGATATGATACGATACAGTACGATACGATACAGTATGATATGATACAATACGATACGATACAATACGATACGATATGATACAGTACGATATGATACAATACGATACGATATAATACTATACGATATGATACAGTACGATATGATACAATACGATACGATACGATACAGTACGATATGATACAGTATGATACAATACGATACGATACAGTACGATATGATACAGTATGATACAATACGATACGATACAGTACGATATGATACAGTATGATACAATACGATACGATACAATACGATACGATACGATACGATACAATACGATACGATACAATACGATACGATATGATATAGTATGATACAATACGATACGATAC
>OOFC01049354.1:35508-59382 GCA_900323345.1 Pseudochromis fuscus | reverse complement strand
TGTAGTTCGCTACATCGCCAAAGAGATGCATCCCTTTAACACCATCGTAAAGCCGGCATTTCAACAAATGTTACAAACATTTGACTGGCGGTATGAATTGCCAGGGAAAACTGTGTCACAAACGGCAATTCCACAACTGTACAACAACGTGAAAGAGGGAAAGTTTATTTATCTTCTTATTTATCTCGCTACTTGCATTATTAAACCATTATTATTATATTAGTTGAAAAATGGTATGAAAATGGCAATATTATCATTTATCGCAATAATTTTTGGGACAATTTATCGTCCAGCAAAATTTGTTATCATGACAGGCCTATTTGCAACACATTTTAAATACACTTTGGTTTTTCCTTAACCCTGAATCTCTATTATGTCTTATTTTGAGAGCATTACAGGTTTAGGTGCTATAAACTTGTTTACTCCTACCCATTGAAAATCCAACTTATGCTGACACATGTTGGCTTTTATCTGACTTGAAATAGTTTCTAACATATCAACAAATTGCTTCGGTGACAGCATTGCTGGTTGCGATTACATATTTGATTGGGCCTTCGCTGTGAACCTGCGCTGATCCCATTCAGCCCAACAGAAAATTGTCAGCAAAAATAATCCTCTGAAGTCGTCGGAGTGTTACATTGATGAGGTGCGGCTGCCTTTCCCGGCACTCTGCGTCGACACGCTCTCTAGTGTATTTGATCCCAAAATATATGGATCTATTTCTGCCACGTTAGGGTAATCTGGACTTTTATGCAGCAATGATTTCCACGTCATAGCACAACTTGTCAAAGGCAATGTGTTTGCCCTCTGCAGGAGAATGCTCTGATTTAAGTTATTTGGGGATTTGAGTTATAGCTGCTTTCAGGCGAGAAAGTGGCAGAGAGAAAAAAAGTCATTACTGCCATCAAGCTGAGTAAGTATTGTCTCCTCAGCTCATCTCCATTGCCAAACAAATATCTTAATTGTATTTTATACCACTCTATGACTTTGACATTCTCATGCTATAAATAATACAGAGAATATATACATACATTTTCTTTATTTTCTTATGATAAAGCCTCTGAAAAACAAACAGTGTCAAACATGCATCTTCCCTCCCACCCTCTGTTTCTGAACAACATTCAATTATCTCACTTGATTAACTTTTCATTATGACAACTCAAACAAACAAACACTTTTCTCCAGGGTGAAGGAGCCTGTGATAAGTGATGCTCTTGTTCCAAAATGACTAGCCACGAATACAGCTCACTAGTTTGGTTTTTTTTAGTGTTTCTCAGTAGGTTGAAAATGTGCTGCCATCCCGCCTTGTAGACTGTAACATATTAGCATATTTATTAAATTTTTGCCCCTCTAATGGATGGAACATTTGCAGTAAGTAGTCAAAGTGATCGCTTTCCTCTCTCCTGCAATGTGTGGTGCTTTTTAGTGTGTTACTCCACCCCGCCGCAGTCACTTTAGCAGAGAATATGAGGTTGTAATTTTCTGTAGTGGTCTTTCTCCTCTTCGGCTTTCAATACACACACGTCTATTGATTTGAAGGTCATTTCCAAGGAATTTATCAAAGTAGTATTAAACTCATCTCATTTGAAATTCTGTGTTAGACTTTGTTTTGTTGTTTGAAAAGTTGAACTCCCAAGTCTTGTGGTAATGCTGGTTAAGATTGACTGCCAGGCTCCACTACACACTATATAAACAACAGCAGACACTGGCAATCAATATTTCATGGATCTTACTTTGTTGTTCCACAGCCTGGCAAGATATTGTCACTCATATCATTACTCTCTCTAATATGAGGAAACAATCTGGTGTCATCAAATCCTATTACAGCGGATTTTCTTCCTCAGGAGTGGTTAGAATTAAAATTTCATTGTTTGCTGGGAGATTTCAACACCCACACCCATGATGTTTCTTCCAATATTTAAGGGCATGTCAGAAGCCTGGCTGTGCACCAGTTCTCAAATCTCTCGGCAAATTGTGCTTTGAGGGATTAACAACGTTTACTGTCACATTTGAGCCCTAGTTTGAGCTACAGGATTACATTTTTTTTTTCTAAATTGCATGTACATGTGCATGTATCTCTCAATTTCTTGGGGAAATTCTACCTTCTGCACCATGCGGACAGCTCCATGTCACATCAAAGCTGACATACTTAAGCTTCTCAGATAACTTTCTAAAGACCTGTCAATAAATTGTGTCACTGCAATCATAGCACATCTTATACAAATAATGTTTCCCTGCTCGCACTTCTTGAATGTTTGAACCCCAGAGAATTTATGACCCACTTTCACTGCTGTGGAATCAATCTTGTCACTCTTGCCACCCAGAGGATACCAACCACAGCTCCAGATCTGGGGAATGGCTTGTAATTTATTCCTGAAAAATCTTTAAAAGGTCCTTGAGCTGGCCGTGAGTCTACCTTCTGTGTTGTGTTTTAATTTGGCCCCACATAAAATAAAGGCCTTGACTGATAAACAGAGTTTTGGGGAAAGGCTGGCTATTCACAGACAAAGGCCACAGCCGTCCCAAAGGGGAAGCCATAATTAGGCCAGATGGGGCAATCTGACTGTGAGCTTTGGGTCTCGTCTTTTCTCGCTCATGGTGAGACTTCTTGTTGGTATTGGCAAAGCAACAGTGAAACACTCACCATTCATATTCTGCCATCTGTGTGGCTGAATGTAGAAGGTCTGAGAGACTTCTGCTCGAGTGATCTGCGAGACAGATGCAACACTTTTTCTTTGAGTGATGCTGTGAAATGGTTTGTATGTCCCAGATTGGCAGAAATTCAGTGATACTTCAGTTTTGAGTGGAATTGTTCTCACTTTGCAAGGAAGCTAATAAAACTATGACGGAGCCATACTGCTGTTTTTTCAAAGGGGTATAAATGATTTGGATTGTTTTTGTAGAAACAACATGTAAAGGCCCAATCAGACTGGATCTACATCTTTATGGGAGGTGAGTGTTCAGCAATAAAATCATTGTCATTCTCTCATTTAAATCCATTCTTGGAATTCCCCACACCATAGGACTTTAATGGTTCCACATATTCATGATTTTTTTCATTGTGGTTGCCTATTATGGCTTAAGCTAAAGCTCTACTGACAGGAGGCTGGGTTCCAGCTGTTGTACAAGATGTTTTGTGTTGGAGATCCTAAGACTGCTTGTTATTGTTTAGTATTTGGGTGGATCTCTTATAATGTAAAGTCAGTTCTACATTCATGGATGCAGGTGTGGTGAAGACAAAAGACCAGACTCTCGAGACTCATTGCAGCAGGTTGTCCTGCATCGTTGACACTTTAGAGTTAGCCTTGGATCCAGTGGTTACATACAAGATTTCTGTCACCCAAAGGACCAGGGCATTAATTTCACCACAGCCATTGCCCTCGTTGCCCCTCTTTGGCCGTGTGCCCCTTGAAAAATTAAATGTCCCATGGCCACTGTGGCCATGATGCCCCGACTGCACGCAATTTTCCTGTCAATACATTTTTTTTAAGACGCCATGCTATGTGACATGAGCAGCGTTACCTTTGATTTCAAGCCTTATGCAAACCGTTGGTATCTCGCAACACAGTGTGTGTGCACATTTGTGAAAGCACAAGACAAGAAACTCATAATATAATGTTATGTTACACACTGTATATAGCGATGCAATGTGACGATGTGTGCTGGTTTAATGTGTGAATGAAAACTATAATAAAAAAAACACTCTCGAGTCCCAGCATTCTCTGCTGTTTCACAGTTTATTTAAAATCTACTGTGTTTGTTTTATTTGACTGTCTGTGACGGTCAGTTGGAGCTGTGCATTCCCAGTCCCGGTCTCCTTTGTTATTGTCACATACATTAAAGCAGGGTTTCTCAAAGTGGATTCCAGGGGCTCTCTGGGTTTCTTTAGGGGATCTAAATTATACATGTGCATTTCACTGAGTTATTATATGTGTTAAAAATGTAATCATTCTTAACCTTTAAACTAAATTAATTACGACCGTGGACTTAAAATCATTGTTTTATTTGATGGTCTCCCTGCCCTGACATTTGGGCTTATGCCCTCAAAAAGCACTAACAGCCAAGTGGACTAGATCCTAAAATGATAAATTCCCAGGCCTGCAAAGCACAATCTGTTCAAAAACAAATCATTAATAATTCTACTAGTATAATATTGTGTGTGATGATACTTCCTATTTATTATATGCTAATATTCTTTTGCATCTGTGCTTTGAACAGTCAGCCCTCCTCCCTCCTGTGATGATCTGACCTCATGGTTTAAATGAAGTACATGTTCAGGCAGAAACATATCGACATTACAATTTTCAAGACGACTGATTAAATTTAAAGGAATCATAGCTTTTACCAGAACCCATAACAACAAACCTCCTTTCCTCCCTCACACATCTCAAACTTTTTTTCCCCTCCTTTTTAACCAAGCATAATGTGGAAACAGATGGAATTAATTTTGTGCATTTGCTAGAATCGTTCTGTTGATACATCTGATTAGAGCAAATTAGACTGCAGTAGACTGCAATTAGACTGGGCTCGCTGTTGACCGTTGGTAAATCCACTTTTTCTATGCCAGTGTGTTTCTTTCTGTGATAGGTGGCTTTATTGTAAACAACGTATAAAAATCACCTAGCAGAATTATGTTTCAAGATTTATGTAATACTGTTTTTTTTCTTTAAATATTAGGTTAGATAGATGGATGTTGAAAGATTGACTAATATAGGATTAGATAGAGCCATAGAGAGAAGTCAAGTGATCACAGAAAACTCAAAGTTTTTGGAAAAACTCAGTGCATGTTTCTACATTCAGTGTATTTGCAGACCAGAGTTTCAGGCTACTACATGCACTTTACTATTGACTCAGGTTCTCAGAGGTAGCACTGCATAGCTCCAGATATGTGAAAAGCATCTAGTAGGCTCAGTGGCAGATATACAATCCCTGCAGCACTCTGTGTTTGCCAAGAGGGAAAGCTGATCATCTGGCGTCTTTGAGCAGATATAAGGATTAGCTCGGAATATCTTCAGCCCGGCATGTAGTCATTTTGCATACCGCTTCACAACAGGGAAGCGTGCTAGTTACCATAACATGCGTTGAATAATAATGCGGAGGTCACCTGGGGTCCACACACAAGCTTGAGAATGAGTAAACACAGACAACTGGAAGAGGCATCACTTTCTGACCCACCTGTCAAAGGCTGGTTTATTTATGTTTTTCTTAAGGACTTTATATCTGAAAATACCTTCATACTTTTTCTGGTGTATGATTTTTATTTCATTTTTTTCCAAAAAGAAAATCTAAAATAAATAATTCAAGTGTGGTTTTCAAGTTTATGCACCTTGCAGAATCTAACCATTGGGATTGGGAGCTGAAAACCGGTTCTCCAGGTAGAATGAGCAATTCATCGGAACCGTACGTCTCCTTCATTAACGTTTACTCTTATTGATGCTCCCGCTCATTCAGCCCATAGAAATCATTCAGTCAGTTGACTTGTTTTTTCCCTTTGTCGGACACCGTAGTGCGGCCCAAGCCAGTTCGGAGTTTATCACTGTGCATATCAGAGGAGCTAGTAACACTTTTCTGTCATTGGTCAAAGCACATAAACAATCTGCCGACGCCTTTGCAGTTGTTGGCCTTGCTGTTTTTGAAATTATCATCAATACATGAGATAAATCACTTCCACAGTGTCAATTTCAGTATCTAGTGTACGTGGACACTGTTGTTGTTGTTACATGACGGCTTAACTAACTGAAACCATTACATGCATAAAATACTTTGCCTACAGCGCAAGCTAGCCTTCCAGTCTGACAAGTGCTTTAGATCACTAGCACTGGATCATGAGCCAAAATCAGTGTGTCCACAGTGGAAAACCTAGATATAGTGAACTATCTAGTTCTTATCACACAGTTTTACACTGGCTGCAGTTCAAGGCCTCCAAAAGTCTGGATTTTGATGCTGGCTGAGTACAGGCTGTGGAATATTTATGACAGGAAACTACATCGTCTAACTCCGCCATGTAGCCGCTAGCTTCCACTGCGTTATTACCCTATGTGTGGCTAACGATGCTATTGTTGTGGTGAAAACTAAAGTACCGTATTTTCCGGACTATTGAGTGCACCTGTTTATACGCCGCACCTGTCTATAAGCCGCTGTTGAATTGAACAGTTTCATGTGGTCCACTCTGACCGGGTCTGATGTGACGAGGCTAAATCTATCGGCGGCACGGAGCTTGCTAGCTTGTAAAAAGCTAACAAGCTTCGTGCCGCCAATACTGAGCCACACCAGTGTTTAAGCCGCAGGATTCAAAGCGTCGGAAAATACGGTACATTGTTTTCTCTCGTGAAGGAAAGGCACTAACTTAGTGGCTACACATGACATAGATGTTTATTATAGACCAGTCGCTGTTTAGCTTTGGCAGTAAATGATTATTTCTGCGTTACTTGGCAACTAGATCTCAAAATACATCTCTGCCCAGCTCCAACACTCTTCCTGTCACACACACAGACAAACCAGGTATCGATAAGAGAGTCGATAAGGAGTAGAAACAATAAGAAAAATTATCAATGGCATTGATGTTGATAAAATCTCATCAATTCCCATCCCTACTAACCAGACAGAAGTACATGATTTGAATCTAATGACATCACCAACCACAGATGCAGAATTCCGGTCCGTCTTCTGGTTTGTAACACAAAGTTTGCAAAATATAGTTTTTAGTCAGCAGAGGGATACAGTTTCAGAACAGATCTTCCTTGTACACCCCTGTTTAATGAGGCTTCTGGTTGAGAAGCAGTTTCACACAAAGCCATTGTTTTTCCTTTGATATTATTGACATACAGTATATTCAAAGTCTATTGCAGTCACAAGGGGCAGAAGAAATATGTTTATACTGAGCCATTCAAATGCAAATGCCTCAGGAAGATAGCAGCCAGTCACAATGTATCCATCCAAGCAGGCAAATTTTACTGACATGTGGCTTTTTGTTGGCGAGTGTAATTCTGGTTATTTTCAACCTGTGCCTTTTTTCCCCACCGTTGTATTGAATATTTTCTTGTTGCATTGTCCAGCTTTACATTGCTCCACTTTGGCAGGAGGGCTGCTTTGTAGTCCATCTCAATATGCCCAGCGCAATTTGACTCTATATAACCCCAAAATAACCAAAACACCTCCTCGTCCTCTGAAATTACTCGACGGCGTGACCGCCTGACTTTCTTGCTCTCGGCTTATATTGAAAATGAAGTTTGAATGCAGCATCAGATAGAGTGACCTATATGTAAAAGTTAGTTCACACTTCCACGGTCGAGTTGGATGGCTGCTCCCTGAGCCTGGTAAAAAGGGAGTTTTTCTTCCCACTGTCACCAAGCTCTTGCTCAGGGGAACTGTGGGAGTTTTCCTTAGAATATTGATAACACTGTAAGGCCTTGACCTCACTATTTAAAGTGCGTGAACCGATTTAAATTGAAAGCTTAAAATATGCTAGATTTATATTATGTGAATGATGAGTTAAATCCACTTTTTAGCTGCGCCAAGGTTGAACATTATGTAATTATCCCTATAATTTTTCTTTATAGAAGAGCAAACTGCAGCTAAATTGCATTCTGAGCTGAAGGAAATCAATCAAGGGAAAATTATGATTTTCTACTACATGTTTCTAATGCAGTTTACACGTGGTGTAGTAATTGCTGGTTAAATGTGAGTGATTTAGAGCTGAGGAAAGCAAGATAGATGGTGGTTTTTATCTTACATCATAATCAGCTCCACATTATGTCAACACTAGCTGCATTAAGAAATGTTGTAACAGCGATAAGTGGAAGTCTGTTGTGTTTGGTTTCATTGGATAAAACTTTAATGGTCTCTTTTTAAATTGACTATAGGGATGATATAGCAGTTGTGTATTTTTTGTGCATGTTTGTGTATTTATTTGAATACATTTAAGAAATATACAACCGTGGAGTATATATTCAATGGACACAGATAACATCGTGTTGTTTGTTTGGAGCCATATTTGGATATGAAGGGAGTAGAGAAGAGACGGGTCTAACCCTTGAACCTGAGGACACTGCCCAATGTGGATGACATTTTAGTTCAGGGCTGGTCTCATTGGAGAACGGACCTGTCAATCAAACTAACCTCACCCCGAAATGTATTTAACTTTTTGAAGCCTAATATCTACTTAATTATGATTGTTTTTTTAGATGTAGCACTAATAAGAACTAATTTTAGCTAATGATATCCAGATAACGTGTGCTAAAGATGTATTGGCTGAGTATTTTGTGAATGAAAATTACAACTTTGTAACTGAAGTCAACTGGAGCCAGCATCTAGTGGCTGTCAGGAGTATTGCATCTTTTAGCATTTCTGCATTGGCCTTGTTATTGGAAGCCAGTTGCTTTCTATTTACAGTCTGTGTACACAACACATTTATTCCTGGTACAACTTGGAATAGAAAGTCATTGTTTTTGACTGTTTTGTACTTACGTCCATCCTATACCCGCCTATCCAATCGGGTCGCAGGGTGCTGGAGCCTATCAAGAGGCAGGGTACACTCTGGGCAGGTTGCCAGTCTATTGCAGGGCCAACACATAGTCACAAAACATTCACACTTTAGAAAGATGAATTCACCTAACCAGCATGTCTTTAGACCTTCTTGCTGGGAGGCGACGATGCTAACCGCTGCTCCACCGTCTTTACAATTTCACTCAAATCACGTGATGTACTTTGACAAGCAGTTATTCATACTTTCATAAAAATGAAATCTGATAGTTTTGAAATAAACTAATACTAAGGACAGAGGGTTACATCTTGTCAAGTGCAAAACGAATTGGAACACGAGTGTCTTGCAGGCAATAACACAGACATATACCACCTTGCTAACCTTTCTGACTTGTTGGTGACTTGAAAACTTTTTTTTTTTCTTTTTTTTCTCATAAAGGTGGTACCTTGTCTCCAAGAGGTAACTTGAGGTCTTTCTGTCTTGGTGAAATGAAATAGAAATTACTTTGTGAAAATCTCCCCACCATGCAGTGTTGGAAACTTCCCATTTTCTGCACAGTTTGAAGCTGGAGTAGTTACAGCAGTCAGAGAACAATTTGGCCCCAGACTGCATCACTAAGCTCTTCTGACATTGTTAAAAACAACTGTGGTATTGTACACGAAGCATCAGCTGCATACACACTGAAGACTTAAAATCACTTTAAAAGACAAAAATGTCTTTTGAACCAGATCAACACAAATCTTAATAATTTTTTGGCTGATCCAAAAATATAGCGTTAAACATGTTTCTGTTTTCAGTCATAATCGATTAGGCAAGAGTGCTTCCCATGTTTATGTGGATAAACAAGTAGTTAATACAAAAGAGGGCTTTCAGTATTTGGAGAAACGATTTGCTAGAATTTGCAGCGTTACTTCTGCCAAGGAAGTTATAATTTTGACAATCCAGTGCAGCTTGATGATCCTTTGAGTACTTTCTAGTATTGCATTTTAGTTAGGTTTGATAAGAATGAGCATTGCAGTATCAGAATACTTCCCTGACGCCCAAGTGGGTATGTATCCTTAAATGGTTGGCTGTAGTACTCAGATTCATCGTTCCGGTGTTGTGCCTTACCAGTCAGTGCGTTTAAATTGTACTATGGATAGTTGTATGTCACAAACCTCCTTTAAGCGAAGTCCATGTATAATCTCCATTAAGGTATCTCAGATTGTTGACATTAACATCCTACATGTGTGACCAGATTTTCAACAGTATCCATTAAAATGTGACAAGGTTATGAATTACTGATGAATGATGATGACTATTGAAGAGCTGAGCAGTTTACTGTTTTCAGTCCGAACCTACTGCTTCCTTCGTATTATCCCTGTGCTGCTCGTAGACACAGAGCAGGTGGTTTGCTGCCACCTAATGCTTCTCTGTCACCATTATCTTTAAATATTCACCCATTATAAGTAATAGGTGTTATTCAGGATTCTCATTTTCAGACAGGATCCCATCCTCTGCTCACTGCGACCTTTTCTTCCATTAAAAAAACATATTTGTTCAGTAGTTTTTCTGTAATGCCGATTAATGTCACCCACATGTTCTTCAGGCAGATAATAACAACGCCATATGTTTTAGAAATAGCTTGTTTTTCAGATTTGTTGTTAAGTTTATGAAACTCCTGTTTGCCTTCTGAGAATAATTTCACCACTTTGAGCCAGTGAAGGGAAGTAATAATAATCGTCTAAGCAGGTGCTCTCTGGACACTGTGGGCCAAAGGGCCCTGGGCATTTACCATTTCAATACCTCTGTGTTTGCTTGCTCTCCATCGCCTCGAAAAATGGTTTTGCCCTGTAATGAAAATCCTGTCATTTTACATTCAACTTGCTGTCAGTCAAAACTCATCTAAGGGATATATGAAAGGAAAATACACAGAAAGTTCAGCCCATAGTTCCATCTAATCCCTCTATGAAGCTCTTAAACATAATGACACGTTTCATTAGCCTGCAGGTTTTAACATCAATAACAGTATTTATTTATTTATGCACAATTTTATGGAGTTTAAGCTTAGACCAGCTGATATAACGCCCAAAAATGTTTTTCTATGTTCTTTCCCTTCGCTGGTAACCCATTTTTATGATGATCAGTCAACATATTGGTCTCCAGTGACCACCTACTGAGCTTTACATATTGCTCACCAAACACTCCAACTGTACCATTCATCTTTATCTGTCAGCGAGCTCGCAAGAAGTTCATATAATGTATTGAAAAGACGACTTCTAAGGAGTGTTTCAAAGTGTGTGATTCACTGATATCACATAATTCCACCGCCTGAAAATCGAAACTAAAAGGACTGTCGCTGAGAAAATAATGATAACTGGAGCATTGATTGTCGCTCAGTTCCCGGTATGCTTTTGAATGTAAATACACCCTGTCAAAAAAGGTGAATTGGTCTATTGCTGCAGTGTTTCGCAAATGGTTAGCACAGGAAAGACCAAGGACAATCAATATAAGCCTTTATCTTTTGGGCTCTAAGCTGACATTAATTAGCATTTAGCGGTGGCATATCAATCTGTGCACTATTACAGCTTTGTTTTGAGGGTTGCACATTCCACTGCCGTTTATTCATTTTTTCATCTGAATGTTCATCAAGCCATAATTAGCTGTTCTGAAGCTATACAGAGAATCACAACCAATCACAACATTCAGAGTTGTAACGATTTCCGAGGGCTGCTACCAGTCAATCACTTTGTCAATTGAGTTTGTTAATAGTCCTCTTTGGAAGTCTCACACTGGAGCGTCACAATTTCTACGCCATTTATGAAGCCTACAATTTTGTGTTACTCAAACTTTTAGGGTAAAAATTACTTTTTCATCTCCTCCTGCCTACACTGTTATCGACACAAGGATTTCTTTTCCACTTCCTGTATTTGACATTTAAAGCCAATAATTTACAATATGTATGCACATTTTCCTGTAAATTATAGAAACTTTTGTCCAAGAACAGCATCAAACTCGTGATGTCGGCTAATCTTTCATTTTATTTTTTTGTTGGCTACATGACAAGGTAACAGCTGTGACAAAAAGAAAATCAAAAAGTAATTTCTCAAATCAAAAAGTAATTTCCCATTCCACCTACCCTTTCATACCCTTTTTCTTCCATCCTCACTTTTTCCTCTCTTCCTCTTCTCCCCCCTGCAGAGCTCCTGTCAGCCTGCCACGAGCTCCGGTGCCGCTACGGCTGCGTCATGACGAGAAACGGGACTTTCTGTTTCTGCGCTGACGGCTTTGAGGTCGGCGAGGACGGTACGAGCTGCAGAGGTAAGGTTCTGCAGCGCTGGTGGGGGGGCCTCCTGCCACGGAGCGCACCCCAACCCTCCCGCCTCCCCTCGTCTCCCTCTTCCCCCTGCACCGATCTCTCCTTTTGCCCTCGGCCAGACTTCTTTCAGATGAATAAGCAGGAGTTGCTGGGTTATATGAGAACCATCTGTCTGCAGGCAGGGCCTCATACACTGCACATTACACCCCCAGCACATATACATGCACATACATATTATATACATAGCGCACTTCTTCCTTGTGTCTCTTTCTTTTTTTATACTCTTCATATGTGCCACAGGCCTGCTTTTTGACAGCCAGCGAAGAAGACGGGATTTTGCTGTCAAAGGTGCCTCTAGAGTTGTAGTGTTTTATTTGGACTTTGCACATACCTCATAGCAGCGACATGGCATGAAACTGTATATAATTATGTTGGTGGAATAACTTCAACAAAGTGCTTCCTGAATTTGATTCTGTCAGGTAAGACAAGCAGTTTATAGGATACTGCAGCTCCAAAAAAAGGCTCATTGGTTATAGAAGTAATTATGCCGGAGGTGCCAGAGTGAGGCTACATTAAGTATACTTTATGTATTTGGGTCATGTTTGAGCACACCTAATTTGTTACAAATGACTCTCTTCTTTTTTTTTTTTTTCCATAAGATCATGATGAATGCGCCATGTACGGTGCATGCAGCCAAACCTGCACGAACACCTACGGGTCATACAGATGCAGCTGCACAGAAGGATACATCCTACAGCCTGACAGGATATCTTGCAAAGCCAAACAAGGTGAGCGGCACTCTCGCATCGGGGAAACAACATAATCTGCATAGTATGTGCATTTCATTGCTAATAATAAACAGGGCGGTTTTGTTCAACCCGAGTGGAAATTTCAGCTTATCATCACCCCGGTGTTCACCAGAAACGGTCCGGCAAGATTAATGCGGTTTACCGATGACCACATCCATCATGCACATGGGAATGGGTAGATGTGGTCAGGCCAGTATAATGATAAAATTAATGAGCATGAGATTTTAAGTGGGCGCAGTCTGAAGTATTTTGTGCGGAGACAATGCCCAGCATCACTCTGATTTATGTTAATGCCCGATGTTGGTAACAAATCTGTCCCACAGAGTAAAACAGCCTACTTACTTACTGTAGGAATTAAACAACAAAGAGCTGTGGTATTTTGGTGGTCCACAATCTGAAAGTAAACAAGCCAACATATAATGTTACTCATATAATGCATGAGTAATGCATTGAACCATTAAGCAAAGCAGATTTTTTTAAGGTGTTGTCACTATGGCATATATGGGTTGAAAATAGCTGGAGGCCTAAAACACCTTGTTGGGGAGAACACCACTGTTGTAGCTTTTAATCACTGTGACTGGTGTCCTACCAGGAATAAACTGAATATGATTACCCATAAACTTAACTGAACCCAATGCTCACATGCATTAATAATAATTTAGCAGAGAGCGATAGTGGTAGGAGGATGACTATGGGGTTACCATTAGTTGTAAAAGCTCATGAATATAAATTTCCAATAGAGCTCTCAGAGGCTGGGAGATGAGGAGCAGCAGGGTATGAAAAACATATTAACGTGCTGAGTGTAAGGTTGAAGTTAAAACTCTGCAGCACACATTTTTCTTTTTTTTTTTTTTAGGGATTTAATCTTGATTTAATCTCTTTTCATTTGGCTCAGACAAAAATGAAAGGTATAATATACTTTTTTATTTGTGTTCTGAACATAAATCTGACAACGCCCTGATGGTTTTCGTCTGCATGATAATGCACTTCAAGTACAAAATTGTTGTAACTGTGGGATGATGACTGCATGCTGCAAACAAATACCTCTGTCTAACAGATTCACAGTTTATTTATTGGCAATTGTGTGGATGTCCAAATAACAGATCCATTATTTCACGAAACATGTGCAGCAGCAGGTGCACTTGTAATTTATTTGATTTTTAATAGTTTTTAGACAAAAATGCAGGTTTAGGCACAGAGCAATAGATTATACCAGGGTTTATCTGCCACCATACTTGTTAATGGGGTGAAGTTTATTATTGGTTTGATTCTTTCATGGGTCTTCCAGGGAAGAAGAAAAAAAAAAAGTAGAAAGTGCATTTGAGCAAACCTCTATCAAAGTGTCTAGTCAAAACCCCATCTACCCCCTAGTGTGGAAGAAAAATGTGTCTGAGTCATGCACCAGCAGTTATGTGACGAGACATTCTGATTTATTGCCTATATTAGGATGGTAGCCCTTGACTTGAACTTGTGTTGGAGATTGGGAGAAATAAGGGCCCTTCTCAGAGGGTGAACCTGATGTCAGAGAATGTGCACGGTCAATTAAGCCCATAAAGCAGCTTATTTCAGTTTTACCGCCACGGACTATCGTTCCACCAGTCCGAGCAGAGAGGATGGGCTGGGAAAAAAGTCAAGTCTGGTACCTGAGTGAGGCCTTTTCATCTTCTCTCAGTTTGTTGTCTTAGTTCAGATTAATTCATTATGAAATATCTAAATATTTCAGATATTACATTTGATTGGATTGCACTGGATTGCCAAGTGTTTGATTTAAATGATTTTTATATTGCTTCATTCATTTTATTTTTTCACTCACAGCATGCATGACAAGTTTTATGGCTCTTTATAGCTGTTATTTTATATAATTATAGCAATTTTTATTTCCACTATTTCCAGTTCCTTCCACATCCTTACATTTCCAACTCTTATTTGGCATCTTTGATATGGCTTTACTTGCAAATATGTTTGTTGCTGATTAATAAAGTACGTGTTGGTAATTGCACATTGGTCATTTCTGCTGCAACCTTCTGTGGATGTCTTTACATCAGTAAATCATAGATATATATATTTTTAATTACATGCATGACCCCCACCCTTCTCCCAAAGACTGAGCAGTAACAACCCCACAGGACTACAGGACTATCCAGGTTTATTGAGTTATCTGAACAACTTTGCTGAGTCATCCCCAGAATACGTATGAGGAAGGCTTTTTTTTTTTTTTCTTCGAAAGACCCCGGATCTAATTATAATTACAGAACAGTAATTCTCAGCAGAAAGCTCATAGTGATTTTGTAATGATGGACTTCCAACAGTTCATTCTTTCAAGTAATGCATAGTTGCAGATGGTGGAAAAATCAGTAAGTAGTTTGCTTTTATAAGAACAGGAGCATGAACGGATGAATGCACACACTGAACAGCTCACATAGCCTACAAAATACAAGTGACTAATGCACAAGTCCTTTGTTGACTGGGGTTTAACAGTGTTACCTTCTTGCACAGCAGGTTGCAATCTGTTTAGAAGTGAGTTTAAAGCTGTGATTGTATGTAATTTCAAATATAATATCCAGCATAACTGTTCACACTCCAGCTGTGAAAGCTTCATAGTTAATGTTTTCTTCCAGACATTGGTGAAATAAATCAACAGTATACCTCCTATGTGTTCCCTTTCACTTCAGATCCTGGTGACGGCCGACCAGTGCTTCTCATCGGAGGCTCGGATCGTATTGTTATCACCCATCTAAATGGAACAGGCCTCCAGCCCCTGAGGTCTCTGAGTGTAAATGGATCACTGGCGTTGGATTTCCAGCACAACCAGGAGAGCGTATGCTGGGCCCTGTCCACAGAGTCGTCCGGGAAACTCCGCTGCGCCACAAGCAGAAATCTGCGTGGCTTCACACGGGAACAGGAAATAAGAACACAACAAAGTTTGCAACGTATGTTTAAACCGGTTATATAGTTTTCTTGTCTTGCACAGTTCCTTCTTTCCCTGACTTCACCTCACATTTGAGTGAATATCTGTCCTCAAATGATGACCACTTTCACCTACAAGTATAGAAGATAACAGTCCACCTCTTTAGCTGAGGTAAACATCAACCAGCGCCCTCCCACACACTCTGGCTCTCCCGTCTTTCTCTCTCTTTGTCTCGCTCATCTTCACACTCTTACCTGCCAGCTCTGTCTGTACCTCCTCATTATCTGTGTGGTTTAAAACAGGTTAGCCTCAGCACTTTTGGTGTTCACCTTTGTTCTACAGCTGTCATTCAAGATTGCTGGCTATGCTAGCTTTGCTACTTCACAAATGCTCCTTCTGCCTCAGTTAGTACAGATTCTCACGAAGATCAAATGGATTTACTGTTAACTTGGCTTGTTATTTGATATTTTTGTTTATGTTTAACCCTTTTCCACTTGAGCCTCTAAATTTCCACCTGGCCTTTTTATGCTTATTTTGATTTTAAATTCAAATTCAACATGTAAAATCTAACATTCATGTGCAGCTGTAGTGTTTTTGTTCACTAAAACTCTAAACTCAAAATCCGTTTTTTGTGTTTTTCTGCTATTCTTGCTTCATCGTCAGTGTTATTACTCTTACAACATGTAGTATATTGTAAATCTGCTACTTTGCCGGCTTCTGGCAGAGGTGAAATTACCATAATGACACCATGTTCACTGTAAAGTGCAACATCTCAGTTCTCAGAAACCATTGGAATTTTTGCGATTGCGCAAACCGTGACATTATTACGGTAATCCCAAGACGCATGTGCAGACGTAGCGCTATGGCGACACTCAGAGGTAAAGGGTTAAACTGTTGCTTGTTTACCTACTGTTAAGTAGTGGAGCTGCACAGAGAAATTTGCATCAGATCAGGATGTATGAAAATACAAGAATGAAAGAAACTAAGAGAAACTTTGCAGCAAATCAGAATTCTCACTGGCTGATGTTATTTAAAGGGGCGGTGCACCAATTTCACACATCCAGTTGGGTTTAGTTATCACAGAAAGTTACACTTTCACAGCCAATGTAATTGTTTCTATGATGTCTTTTGTGGCTCTAAGGGAAACATTTTAATGCAAGTCTTGTTATTCAAACTTGAGCATTTAAGATTCAAAGATGTGTGCATTTATGAAGCACATTGGGTCTAATTAAAGAGGAGCTGCCTTGTTGAAACTGTAGGATTTGTAGTAATATTTTTGGAGTCTAACTAGGGACTGAAAGTTGGAATATCCAAGTTCCCCTGCTGCATGTTATCATTAGTTTTTTGTTTCTTTGGATGTCAATTAAAAATGTGCAGCATAGTATACACAGCATATTTCTTCATTGCTCTTTTTTCACCCAATAATCTAAACTATCTCTCTGTTTCCATTGCAGATGTGGAGCATATGGCCATTGACTGGTTGACAGGAAACTTCTATTTTGTTGACCGTGTCACTGACAAGATATTTGTCTGTGACCATAGTGGGGACACGTGTGTTACTATCCTACAACTAGACTTACTCAATCCTAAAGCAATAGCCCTGGATCCTCTCATGGGGTAAGTATTCTGCATCCTTCTCTGAAAGCTCCACCAGACTCATTTATCATCATGTATCTTTTCCTCGGGAAAAAAAATCACAGAAGAGGGGGAAAAAATGCATTTCACCATTCATAACAATTGACTTGTCGGGAGGAATGTGAGTGAGTTACAATGAAGGGATTTAAATGATTCCCTGTCCTTCGACTCAGCCCTTTTCTCTTTGAGCTGTGTAATTTGGTGGGTAGCTGGTAATGCTTCAGACAGCTTCTACAGTCTAGACGTTCATTTGTATTCACTGATTTCACCCCACATCCCACAGAAGAAAATGCCCCTGCAGGACTTTCCATTACAGGATTTTTGTCTCTGAAGATCTCACAGAAAAGAAAAGAAAAGAAAAAGCTGAGCAACAGTGGAAGAAAACATATCCCCCACACACTGCCTTAGCTATAACATTTACAACATGTGGCTGACAGTCTCAAGCATCACAATATTCTCCAGAATGTATTATCTAGGTTTCTTAGCAGTTTCCTGTTTCATAGTGCAGAAAAACACAAAACAGCCAAATAATTTAAATAAATTGCATGCACCAGCTGTACTAGAGTGTGAACCAATTATTGGCAGTCTTTTTTGCACTCTTATTTCTGGTTAGGGAAGAGTGGAGCTATTATATTGCTGGGACAGAGATCAGGCTCCGATTCAAAGCTACGTTTTAACATCGCACCTGTTCCTGATGAAGATTTTGGATATTGTTGCACATCTATTAACAAAAGAAGAAAAAGAAACTCTGTGTATCTTTTGTACCGTTGTCGCACGTAATGATCATTTCCAACCTGCAGCAACAATAGAAGCATCTTGCTGCTCTGCACTGATTGTGTTAAACTGTCATGACCAGGCCAAGACAATATGAACCTTGCAGCTTAGCATGTAATTAATTTGAAGGGTGAAGCTGAACTGCATTGCCGCTTGTGGATTTTCTGCTTTATAAACTATACTTTATTCAGCAGTTGGGTTACCACTATAAACAATAGGGTCTAATCAGAATAATTAGCTGCTGGTTTCCTAATGGCACGGACAGTTTTGATTTGGTTGGCTGCGTCTCCCTGCTCTCATTAAATGCAGGTCGGCCATTGGAAAGCAATATGGCTTATGGTAAATACAGCAGGAGTTTCTGTTTAATTTAGCTCCCTGTAAATCTACATGTCATGAAGGTCGGGCTGGTTTTTCAGAGATTTTTGTCCTCATCACACATGACTCATACACGGATAAGTGCTGGTTCTATATGTACAGAGGGATGATGGTATAGATATAGAGGATGCTGGCCCACGAGGGAGCTGGGTTGGCAGGTTGCTGGCTAGGATGTCTGTAGAAGAGGCACAAGTTTCCCAAGCCATCCTCCTGACTCTAATTGGTGAGAAATAGGTACAGCTGTTACAGAAGAAGCAAGCCTGAGAGAGGTCTGTCAGCCTGGAGCAATGGAGTGAAAACAAAAGAAATCAGGGAGGTGTTAGATAGCGGCACAGCATGAGAAACAGTGTTTATAGAATATGCCGTGGCTTGGCACTCCATTTTTATTGTTATTTGACTCTCTCTCTTTGTCTCCCTGCCTCTCTTACTATTGAATAAGGCACTTTAACTTTGTTATAGGAAAGCCTTTTGATGGACAGCCTTTTCTTCTTTGCTATAAAAAGCTTCTTCGGGAAGAGTTTGATGGATGGTATGGTTTGTTTATCAGCTAAAATCTTTTATCAGCGCTACAAAATTGACGCTTCCCGCGACTCGTATTTTAGTTTAGTGTACAGACACATGATGGGAAAAGATGTACTTTGTTTTTGCAAACCCACTGCTGTCAACTTCAGTGAACGCTTGAAAAAAAATACACTGTGTATATGTAATATTCTCTGGTGTGTATTGATTAATGCAATAATCAAAACAGTGTCCCTAGAAATCATGTGGACACTCCAAATTATTTTTTTGGAGTGAAGGAAATCTAGATGCTAGGTGTTCGATCATCTAGACCTGATGATGGTGTTAGATGAAGCACAAAGGTATAACCAAAGTTGTTACCTCCACCAGGTAGGTTGTGTGTTTGCCTGCATTGGTTTGTTGTTTCGTTTGTCCGTCTGTTTAATGATCTTGATTCTTGAAATATATATTTTTTGGAGAAATCGAGTGTTAACCAAGGAACAAAAGGTAGATATTTCTATCTATTGCAATGGGTTAATGTTTTACCAAGGTAGTGTTGACATTTCACCACAAGAGGGCAACACTGTTCAGTCTGTAGCATCAGTACAGCTGGATTATGCCTGGGCAGAGTTTGGCGCTCTCTTCTTGTCTCGCACTAAATTTTAAACCAACCTTCATGGCAACTCTTCTTATAGTTGTCGAGACATTTCCCGTTCTCACTCTGTCTTTGATGGTGTTGCAAGGCCCTGACCATCATTACTAAAGTGTTTTGATATATTGATTGATTGAGGGATTGAATGATTGACTCATTGGTTAATTAATTGATTGATTTGATGTTATAGAAACACAATTGGATGATATAAAATTGAACTGAATTATGCATGTGTACATCACTTTGGCCGACCATGCTGTCTTTAAACGTCCTCTATAAATAAAGTTGAGTTGAAATTGAATTGAATTTGACCCAAAATCACTAATTGCACCCAATGTGAAGTTTAGAAATTTCCTTCAGTAGAAACAAATTATGTCAGACTACTGAAATTTATTGTGAAAGTACATTTCAGTATAAAAACAAAAAATCCATATAAAGCTACTGATGGAAATGTTAGCATAAAATAGACAGGAAGCCCCCCCTCCAAAAAAAACAAAAAACAAAAAACTGCTTTAGAGTATCTCCCTTTTATTATTTGTCGGCTGTAACAATGTGGACACAGTCTTCTGTCTCGCGGTTAGACATGTGCCATTTTTCACTGGTCCCATGCAGTTTAATTTATCAGGGGGGCTCATTTCCAGAATCCAACATGGATCTCATTGTAGCTGCAGAATGCACAAGTACAGCATCAGCAGCATCCTAATCCCAGAAAGCGATCATTGATATGCCACGTGGAGGTGCACCTGTTTGGGGAGCTGGGTCCCTTGCTGACGCTGACAGTTTTTCTCTGCAGCTTGGTCCACGGTTCAAAGGGCATCCCATCTCTCCCCTGACTTGACTTGTGCAGATTAAGTCGGCTTCCCGTCGTTCTCTGGCTGTAGCTTGTTATCATTGGAAGCTGTTGGAGCTCCGTCCTCACAGAGGCCCAGCAAGACAGCGTGGCAAGCCTTCCATGTTAATTACTGAATGTGCAGACCTGTGCAATTTTGAAAGCTTTAAGTGGAAATGTAGGAGATTTTTACCTTAGTTAAAGGATATTTCAGTGGCTTTCTGATGTTCTTCTGTTTGTGTGTTAAGAAACAAATTACACTGCATTCAACGCCTGTTTTCCGGCTCCCTGTGTCTTTCAGAATTGATTTTCAAGCCCTTCTTGTGGTTTTGAGGTACTAAATGGTTTGGCTCCTCTGTGCATCACACATTGTCTATTATTTTGTGTCTACTCACATACCCTTAGGTCCTCTGCAGTGTGCCTTCTAAATGTCCCCAAAATTACTGCAAAGGAAATGGAAAATGCTGCTTTTATTACATTTGCCTCCAGGTTATGGGGCTTCTATCAGAGAAGCAGTCTAACTGGACATTTTTAGAAGTCATTTCAAGACAGACTGAAGCTGTTTTTAGAAACCTTTTTCCCCCTTTTATTTAAGATTCAATCCATAATCATTTTATGCTTTGTTTTCATTGACTTCTTTCTTTGTTTTTATGGTGGAAGTCATTTGGAGTGGCACCATTATATCGCACTTGATTGATGAATACAGAAATTTGTCACTTCCTCTGGTGATATGTGTCCAATGAAAGGAAATAACTGAAATTATCCATTGATTACCTTGTTTCACACACAGGAGCAACGTGTTTCTAGTCGAAATGAAAAAAAAAATCTCCAAAACTTACTCATCCACAAGTATTACAGTAATTTTCTGATCTGCCATGATAGTTTTTGTTATTGCTCGCACTGCCAGAAGAGGGCGACAGAAGTCCTACACTGGTTAAGTAGATGGTTACTTAATGTCCTTTTACTTTGAGGTACTTATATTTAATGGAGTATTTTCAAAATGTGATGATTCTGCTGGGAAGTCTACAATACATGGAGTTTTCTTTTGGTTTATTTGTTTTTTACCTACAATTACTTTGCTGACTTTTAACATGTTAAGCAAAATAGACATAGCCACAACTGAAGAGCAACTCACACTAGAAAAAAAATATAGTTTCTCCAATATAGCCTGTTACATCGGCCAGAAACCGAATCTTTTGCTTTCTGGCAAAAATAATAAGGTATCCCTAATAGTATAGTTTACGAAAGATAGAAAATATGCAGACTATTTCTTATTGACATAACCGTGTTTGGACAGTTAGCTTGCTAATCTGGAGTTCAAGCTGGATTATGCCTTTTTTTTATCAGCATGTGTCACTTTGAACATAACAGATGGCTTTCAGATGTAACATTTTGGCTGAAATAAAGCTCGGGTGACCTAATGTTTTAGTTAACATGTTCACATTGTTGTTACATGGTCTCCCAAATCCAAAAAAACCATTACACAACCAGTGGTGTTAGCTACATTGTCAAGAAGCTACACTCAAGGACTAGTAGTAGTTATATTCATTTGTCAGATGGCTTAATTTAAATGTAACTTCACATGCGTACTATTATGGCTGTTTTCATGACATGGTACCAGCTCTACGACTCGACTCGACTCGATTTGACTTTGGTACCAGGATGACCGTTTCCATCATAAAGGATAGTGCTGTCTCTGTCTAACTGATCGTCAGGTGAGCGTTAATGAAGTAATCTTCAGAATAATTGTTGAGGTGTCACAGAATGAAGATATTTTCAGGGGAGAAATTGATTGTTTTAACTTCAAAAATGTTAATTTATCAAGTTAGAGCCTATTTTAAAATTTACTCTGATGTTTTCAGAGACATGTGGTCCTCTTACAACCCCGATCACAGCTCAGGATCCCTGCTGACAGCAGCCTGATCCCACCAGCTCATTTTGAAATTTGCCTTTGGCTCTGACGTCTCTGTCATGGTGAACCACGGTTTTAAATTGTCTTGAGTTTATCTAACAGAGAATGGATGTAAATCTGTTTTGTTCATGGGTGAATCAGGTTGGCAAACAGCAAATTTACATATAAGTTAAGTATCAATTTAATCTTGCACTGACGCAGTGACAATTGCGACCAATCACGTTTTAGCCGGCCTTAAGTGTAGAGTCGACTGGAGCTGGTACCATGTGGAGGAAATGTGTCATTCTGTAAAGTATTTTTGTGCAGGCTGAGATTTACTAACTAAAAAGTTTTTAAAACAAATGTGGCAAAGAAGGAGACTCTCATAGTAAAGTAGACAATATGTTTTTTCTAAGCATTTAATCATGTAAACCCTCCCACTCTTACAGGATGCTCTTCTTCTCTGACTATGGGAATGTGGCCAAGGTTGAGCGCTGCAACATGGACGGCACTAACCGGACCCGGCTGGTGGATTATAAAATCGAGCAGCCCACTGCTGTGGCATTGGATGTACTCAAGAAACTGGTGTATTGGGCAGACGCCTACCTGGATTACATCGATGTGGTGGATTACAATGGCAAGAACAGGCACACCATTATCCATGGGAGCCAAGTGAGTGTCACATTTCACTGTAAGTGATTTCTTTTTTCCATGGACTCCACATCATCAGGTACCATTGTGGACAAACATCAGTGGCAAGTGGAAGAGAAATCTGGCTTCTCTTATCAGTACTGTATCCCTCTTTATTTTAAAGACCCGACAAATTATTAAGTGAGAAAGGGTGTCTTGGTTAATTTTCTGATTTAGGGCACCGTGCCTTATCACTGCAAGACAGGTGGGATATTAACTTCTTGTTGTTAAAATTCATTCTTCATTTTCATAGAAAAGGTCTTTTGAATACGGCAGTAGATGGGTGATTAAATGAAAGGAGTTGAGTCACATGTGGGGCTTTCTTCCAAATGAGCATATCAATAGCCTCTCTCCCTAGTACACTTTTAAAGCCTTTCATCACCTATTATAATATTCATTTAAAGCCCCATTTTACCAACTTGGATTAGTTATTTACAGCGTCTAAAGAAAAGACTAACATACATATCAAGTACCTTATTGTGCATGCAGGTGTTCCTTGCATGATTTTGCTTTGCTCATTTGCTTGTGCTCTCATTAGACAAAGGATCTTCCTGTCATTGCATCTGCATTACAAATGTTCTGCAGCTTCATCTTTTCCAATTACTGGTCCTTAATGTCATTGCTAAATAACCTGACAATAGCAATAGCGAGCAGGAGTAGCGATTTTACTCCAAGCCTTATTCAACAAAATATATTATCAAGTGCATTCATATTTTTCATGTATAGTGAAGATGAAACAATAGTATATGCAGATCTTTTAAAGTAGTGTGTGTGCGATTGCTTTAAAAAAGTGCCCATATAGAGTACTGAGACCTAATTCTACAGAGAGAGATGGTTGAGTGGTTTGTTTGTTATTTATTTATTTATTTATTCTGACGCATGTTTCTTGGCGCCCCTGATGTTAAGGTGTGGGGCAGTGAGCTAAGGTTTACTTTCTGTGAACACAGCTCATCCAGCCATGTCGCTTTGTGTGGGTGTCAGCCTGCTAAATGTAGCATGGAGGCTGTGGTGTCAGGGCCAGTGGGCTCCCAGT
>OOFC01049354.1:0-35488 GCA_900323345.1 Pseudochromis fuscus | reverse complement strand
GGGCTGCCAAATGTACAGACAGCCCCCCCCCCCCACATTTGATCCCTCATGCTTGATGCACATTAAAAATATTACAAATCCTCATTAACCCTTTAACACCTGAGCCTCCAAATTTGAACCTGGACTTTTTATGGTTGTTTTGATTTCAAATTCAAATTTAACATGCAAAATCTAACATTCATGTCCAATTGCAGTGTTTTTGTTCACTAAAACTCTAAAATCAAATTCAGTTTTTGTGTTTTTCTGCTATTCTTGTGTCATCATCACTGTTATTACACTCTTACGACATGTAGCTTATAGTAAATCACACACTTTGCCGGCTTCTGGGAGAGACGCTAGTGAAATTACCGTAATGACACCCGATTCACTCTAAAGTGCAACATCTCAGCTCTCAGGAACCATTGGCATTTTTCTGATTGCGCAAACCGTGACAGAATTATGGTAATCCAAAGACACATGTGCAGACGTAGCGCCGGAGCTACACTAGGAGGTAAAGGGTTAAGGGAGTGTCATTAAATGACTGCCTGTGACCGGACTATGCTGACACTACTTGGAAAAACACGCAGAGGGAAGGTGTAAGGAACTGAAGGAATGGAGATCATCTGCACAAAAATGAAACTTAAACTCCAACGGCACGGTGATATACAATACGTGATGTCGCCGACTATACGCAAGGAATCAAAGGGTTAACTTATTTTGTTGTTGTCTTTTGCTTTTATATTGCTCTTGTGGTTTAAATTTGTGTTTGGCTTCAACAGTGATGTAAGAAAAGGACCGTGGATCTTTCTTGTTTTTCAGGTGTCGTACATTTATGCATTAGCTGTGTTTGAGGACTACCTCTATGCTATCCACTCTGACCCTTCCAAAGGGAGTTCCACTGCAGAGCTGCTGCAGATGCACAGGTTTAACATCACAGCAGAGAGCAGGACGCTAGCCGGCCTGGGGATTTCTAGAGCACTCCGTGTTTACCACAAACTCACTCAGCCAAAAGGTAAAGGGCATTTTCTATATAAGTAAACATGTGCAAGTATGTGTCAGAATCGTGCCCATTCTGTGACTCACAAGCTGTAGTGTGTGGTAAATCAGTATGAGGATGCTTCGCTGGTTTGAAATGTTTTTTTTGTGCTTTCTGTGTTTTTTTTTTTCCACAGTCAAGAATCACGCATGTGAGATGGATTCGTACAGAAAGCCGGGTGGATGCTCCCACATGTGCCTTCTCAGCGGCAGCTACAAGTCGAGAACCTGCCGCTGTCGTACTGGCTACAGCCTGGGCTTTGATGGAAAGTCCTGTAAAAGTTAGTACCTCTTTTACCATCAATTTAAATACAGACATATTGTGTATTTCATTACAGATCTTTAAAAAAAAATCTAACAGCATCAGATGAAGCTAAAGCTAGAAGTAGGTCACATCATCATCAGTAATTAAAAATTAGATATACCAATGTACATTTTCAGAAAACAATGGAAAAAAAAAACATCTATAATGCTAAAATTAATCATTGGCATCCTTAAGGTTAGTGGAGGCAGTGAGATATTCAAGAGGTGTTAAGTAGGCCTGACCAAAAGACGGCATCTGTCTGGTTTTTCAGGTACAAAAGGGCTAATAAGCCAAGCACAAAGAAATAGTTTAATGCAAATGAGGGGAGCAAATGCCATATCTCTCAGTACTCAGTATTCACATGAGCCACTGGGCTCTCTTTTGCTTTAGAAGCATATCAAATGTTACATCAATCAGTGACTCCTTAAATTCACTTGGCATTCAGTTCAATTTTGTCACTGCAAAAAAAAGATTTCTAACTTCTGTCCCATCACTGCTTGCTTTTCAGGGAAATACTTACAAAAATGCATGTAGTGAGATGAGCCCGACAACGACCTCCGAATCGGCTTTTGACATATTGTTCTTGCTCCGAAAATCCTCCAATAATGGGAAACTATTAAAGGTTTCATTGTTCAGATGAATGAACCACAACGTCAGTTTTCTGATCAATGCTTCAATTTTGTCAGAAAGGGGCGACCAGCTATGCATTTTTACCCTGACGTCCTGCCATCAAATCATTAGGTTGATTGAAAATGTCAGCTGGGTATTCACGATGAGCAATTTTTCAAGAGAAATTTTTGCAGCAAGCAGATTTTTTTTAAACTAGTCACTCCTTTTATAGAGTTCAAAAAGCAGATAGAAAACTTTCCACTGAACTTTTCTACACAGTAAAGGTCTTAGCTTCTCTGCGTACTCGTGATCTAACGTCCTTGCTATTTTTTCCACATTGTTTCCTCCTGGCTTTTGTTTACAGCCACTATCTTGAGATTTTGTGCATCCACCAATAACAAATTGCTCTTTGTCAAGTGTCATTGTGCTACAAAGTAACATGTATTGTCATGTTTTGTTGTGTTATAGTTGGTTTCTAGTTTTATTTCAAAAATCAACTTTTCTTGTGTGTCTTTCTTGATTGGCTGCAACCCCCAAATAAGTTCACCTGTGTTACTTTGTCTATTTAGTGTATTTCTGTGTATTCAGTTCATCTGTGGCCCTGCCTCTGTTCCTTCATGGTCCATCCTCATGGTAACTTTTAAATTTGATTTCCTCTTTTGGATTTGGATTTGCGTCACTTGGTTTGCATCACTTCATTTCTCCTGAATCACCTGCTTGACCACTGCAATGTTTTTTGTGGCCCGTTTTATAATTTGTTTAATTAAAAATGAATTTTATCTATCTGTTCAAATGAGTGTCAGGCGTATGGATCCAGTGTGAGGCTTGTGCAGTCTAGAGTGCTGCTGTTAATTGTCATTTTACAAGTGTTTTTTTTAAACATTTATTTTTATTTGGATAAGCAAATTAGTACAATTTCATTATTTCATTCAAACATTATGAATGTCCATATGTCTATAATTTATTATTTATTTTTCATCTTTTAAATCTTTTCAAAACTTAACCCTGTGTTGACATTACATTTTAGATTTTCTACTGTTTTCTTAACATACAGCAGTCCTCCTTGTTTGTGGACACTGTACTAATCCTGTTGTATTTGTGCATGGACACACTATTCTTCCTTCTAGTGGAAGCCAAAGCACAACACAACAATCAATGTGTTATTATTACTACTTTCTGTGCAAAAACGATGCTTAGTTTTTACACTTATCAGGACCTAATAATCCCAAATAGCTTGGAGAAATTAAAATAGCATGGCAAACAAAAGCTGGGGTCTTAATGCAACAGAACAGCAGGACAGTATTGGGGAGAAAATTCCTCTTTGCAATAAAAAAAGAGGATGAAGACAGCAGGTTGTGTCTAATTACAGGATCAGGTGAAATCACTCCATTCATTTCAGAACTGATAAAATGTTTCTTTCTGCACGACAACTTTTAGATCATGTAAACCAGTGGTCCCCAACCACCGGGTCAGGGACTGGTACCGGTCCGTGGGGCAGTTGTTACCGGGCCGCACAGAAAGAATACATAAAAATATAACTTCCGTTGCATTGATTATCAGAGTCTGAGAGACATTTTATTTTGAAAGGAACGACCGGATTCTCTTCAACTTAACTTTTGCCATTGCCTCTTGACACGTCAATATGCTCTCGGTCACGTGATAAAACGTATCACCTATCACGTATAACGTCTTTGGAGAGCTTCTTTGCAAAGGGTAAGAGGATGACTTTTTATGCCGGTGGTGTTATTTTATAAAAAGGTTGGGGACCGCTGATGTAAACCTTGTGTACAATGTTGAGCCGCTCCTCGATGGTGGGTGGTTCTACTTTTAACCATTTTCCCATTATGTTTGTTTTTTTGTCTTTTGTTTTACTTACTACCAAGAAATTTCACCAAGTATTTTTTGTACTCCTTCAAAAAAAAGAACAAACAATATTTATGTGCGCTTTTATTTCATGTCAACTTAGTTTTGCACGCTCTTGGTGAGTCTCCTGGGAATCTGGATCCCAAAGGATTTCTTTTTGCTTTCGTTCCTTTTCTTTTTAGCTCCTTGTGAAGAATCCCTCTTATTCCTGAAAAGGATGCTCTGCATTGCTGCTCCTCTTGATGTGGTCATGTGCCGGTAAAGGTCATGTGTCATATTAGAGTTGACAGTGTGCCACGCATGTATACACAGCAGCAGACTGACAGTGACAAAGACGAGGGCCAGTGAATACAGACCCGTTGTGAATTGACGTTCCGCTATCGACTTGTCGTGAGCCTGATTGATTATTGCCATAATGAGGTTTTAAGTTTGTCTGCATTTGTTAGCTGGTCTGATCAATTGCTGGACATTGTATGGTTGACAATAAAAGCAGAAGATCAAATTGATGACACAATTTGAGAGCCCACCGCATTTCGATCGGGGTAACGACGCATTGGGAGGCTTGGCGTGACACATTTGATTTATTCCCCCCTCATAGATGTTCTGATGACACCAGCTATCTCTTTTCTTGCTCACGCTTTCCATCTCCCTAAACATAATGAGATTTGGTGTTAAATGGTAGTCTTTTTTCATACAGCAGTCACAGTGGGGTTTGATATCTGGGTCTCTTGGAATGCTTAATTGTCTCCTGGGTACTTGGCCTCTCCCTCACAAAATGATAAATTGAAGTGAGGCATGTGTGGTCCTCACCCCCAGCATCCTAGTCTCCTGGGTAGGGGCTGAGAGCGAAGAGAGGTCTGCTTCTCTCAATGGAAGCCCTCCTTCATTCCTCCTCTTGCCTCAACGGAGGATCCCAAAGGGTTCGAGAGCATACAGTCCCCTGAGCGGCTGGCATGCTGCCGAGGAGCTGCCTCAGCTTTCTAGGCCTTTCTGTTTGCCTTTCTACCCAGACACCATGTTATTTTAGATCAGAAACAGTGTTCACAGCCAAGGTAAGTATTGCGATTGTCTGTTTGCTCAAGCATTTTCCTTCTCTTACTCTCCAGGCAGCCCTGTAGCAGGCGCGTGATTGAGGGGGGAGAGTATAGTCATTGGCACTGATTACTGGCTCCATTAAGGTGAATGGATGGCCCAGGCTCTGGCAAACATATAAGAACAATGTGGTCCGTAAGAGGGTTTAATGCTGGGATCAGCACTGATGAATTAGACCAATTAATTGACAATAACAGTAAAAAGGGGTCTGTCCTTCCTCGCTTTGCAGAGCCCAAAAACGATTTCTTCCTGTTCTACGGTAAGGGGCGTCCCGGGGTCATCCGAGGCCTGGATATGAACATCAAGTCCAGTGATGAGCACATGGTGTCAATTGAGGACCTGGTCAACCCTCGGGCCATTGACTACCACGCAGAGCTGGGACACATCTACTTTGCTGATACCACCAGTTTTCTTATTGGGCGGCAAAAAATAGATGGAAATGGCCGAGAGACGATTCTGAAAGATGGTAAGTCTAAATGCCTTTTTCTTTTTTACTAACTGCAGCATTTTCCAAGAATGAACTGAAGTAGCTGTATGCGGTGTCTCGTATTTGTGACCTTCCTGTGAAATTAAAGTAATAGCGTAGCCACCTCGCACACTTTTAATCTGCTCAGACCACATTCAGTGTATTTTAAATGTACCTTAGATAAGGCACATTTGTCAAATAAATACTTTTTTAATTAACTTTCTGAAATTGTTTTACTAGTCAGGCACAAGACCTCATAAATTATAATCCACCATATGTCAGCTTCATATTATTGTTTTTAGTTACTCAGCAATGTTTTGTTGGGCAAATGAATAGATGTACAAACAAGCAAATAAAATCCCTGCATATCTACTTTTACTAACTCCTTCATAATAATGTTATATACACTGATATTTCTGTTTTTAGACGCAGTCACAGCCATGGTTGTGAATAAGAAATATTTCATCATGTGGCCCTAGAAATAGTTAAAATGCTACAGCATCTCTCTCTCTGTTGATTCTGTGGTAGAACTTGACAATGTTGAAGGGATCTCAGTGGACTGGATTGGGAATAACTTGTACTGGACCAACGATGGATACAGGAAGACCATCAGCGTTGCCCGGCTGGAGAGAGCCTCCCAGACCAGGAAGACTTTGTTGGAGGGTAACATGTCGCACCCTCGGGCCATCGTGGTTGATCCTCTTAACAGGTCAGAATAAAACATAAACATCCTGAAGCTTTTACCAACACATCCTTCGAACATGTGTCACTGGGGTATGTGTCATAAATAATTACAGACAGGCAGGTCATGATGCTGTCTGTGTAAGGTTAAAAACAATACCAATAGAAAACTGACATGTGATGCAGTGTACAGTGATTATTTTGCCGTTCACATGTTTAAATAGGATCTGGAGTTTTTCTGTATGTAGAAAAACAGCTGGTTGCTCTTTTTTATTTATTTTTTTTTACAATTCACTTGTCAGTTACATAAAATTTAATGATCATCATTTTCTACATGTAGTTACATCTTGGTTAAATTGAAGTAATGAATGAAGGCACACACTCTGTATTATTTCCCACAGTCATGATGCTCCCCCTCAGTACCGTGCTGAACCTATTTTGTCTACACCGCCGATACCAGCAAGACAATTTTATTATGGTTATGGGTCAGGTTGAGTCTGAAATTGAATCCAATAATTGTGGATCATGTGTTGCTTTTGCAGCTTTGTTGGGCGTGTGTGTGTGTGAGAGCTAACTGGACTCATGTAGCTGTATGTCTGCCTTCTTTTTTCATTCAACAACAACAACAAAAGGATCTCATCGAACTTTTACAGCTCAGTTTTCACTTTAAAAAATTAAGATTGCATGCAAACTCTTTTTTTCTCCCATCAGGTATTTATTTTTTTTTTTCACAGTCAGATTTGAAACACATCTGATGTTGTCTATGAACCGTAAGGGAAGTGGTATCTCCTGGGATGATTCATGGTATCCAGATTTCTAATGACATCTGTTCTGCGCTCTTGTTATATGGTCCAACTATGAATACATCTTTTGGCTCTCATTAGCTGAGACCGCTGCGCCTGCTTCAATATCGCTTTGCTTCAAATCCTGGAAATCTTCTAGCCGTCATCATGTGTTAATGATGATCACATCAAATGTTTTTTTTTTAAAGAAAAATAAATAAATAAATGTAGTGAGCATAGTCAGCCACCCCCAAGTAAACCAGCATGCTTAGACTGAGAGAACATCTGCTGTTCCTCCTGAAACCCCCCACACAGTATTCTCCTCATCCAAAGAAAGCAGCGTGTCTCAGTCTCAGAACAACACCCCCCAGCTCATTAACCACATTTAACCAGTTCAATACCAAAGTCTGTCTAGTTCTCATATCCTTAGCATTTCTATCTCGATGTATATATGCCATACTCCACCAGCAGAAATGGTAAATTAACATATAGAGTCGCCCTGCACAACTCAAATTCATTGAGTGTCTTAAGGATCTTAAGGATTAACACTTTAAGGCTTAAATCGTATTAATACTCACCAAATCCATGGCAGTCAGAGATTAGTTTTCAAGCCTCAAGGGATTGTTCCAAACATTTTGCTCTACACAGCTGTTTCACTGCCGTGGGCATGCACCAAACCAAAACCAAAAGTTTCCCATTCTCACTTCAGATTGTTTTTCTTCTTCCTCCTTGTCTCTGACATTCACCAATACCTTCACTGTCTGTCTGTCATTTGCCTTTTTTTTCAACAATGATGCCAATTTCAGCATTAGTATAAGTCACATACATGTCCCAGTGATGGATATGGAAAGAAAGTGACATTTAAAAATGATAAAAATAGATTTTAAATGTCGTACGTAGAGAAAAAAAATGCAGACTTAAACTTTTGAGAAAAAATAGCATTTTGTCTTAGTTCAGAATTGAAACCCTGACAGATATACTGTAGCAGCAGGGTTGGGGGTGGCAAAATATCATGTCACTCTTTTTTTTTTGTATAAGTATTCATAACTTTTACTCCAACCCTCCTACTGACAGCACAAATGATTAGAGGAGCTAGTTTTGGGGCTTCAGAGGGAGCATTCAGCTTGAACTCGACACTCCTTTGATCTCTATCTTCTCCGCTGGAAAGGTCTCTTCAGGTAAAATGGATGCACCTCTCCAACAGATTCCCTCACTGCGTTCTCAAGACCTTATTTTCTGCTCTGTTTGCCACCTCCAGTCTGTGTTGACATGATAAGGACTAGTAGTGTCAACTTAACAGTGTCATACCTCTCTATTTTGGTGCATTAGAAATCTCATACATGATGTCGCATTATCCACACACACAAATAGCACCTGTGTGGCGCTTTGCTCTGAATCGGTTTCCTGTCGATGTCTGTGCTGTGTGTATATAAGTGTTGTCACATTTTACATTATATACTGTATGAAGACACCCTTTGAAGACAGAGTAGCGGGTTGTATTAAGTAAAAACAGACCTGCACATTAGACTAGTTTGATGATCCTTTGATCTACTCATCAGTTTTTGTTTCATACTGGTTTGATCTCGTCCAAGGTGATGTCTTTGAATGTCAAGTTGTTTTACAGCCAACACTCCAAAACCCAGATGTTTTCAGATTATATGCCAAAGTGTTACATTTGAAAAGCCTTTCAATTTTTTTTGGTGTTAAAATTGATTACCGTATTTTCTGGACTATTGAGCGCACCTGTCTATAAGCCGCTATTTAATTTATTCGAACAGTTTCATGTGGTCCACTCTGACCGGGTCTGATGTGACGACGCTAAATGTATCGGCGGCATGGAGCTTGCTAGCTTGTAAAACGCCAACGAGCTTCATGCCACCGATACATGAGAAACACCGGTGTTTAAGTTCAAAGTGTCGGAAAAAAGTAGCGACTTATAGTCCGGAAAATACGGTAAATGATTGCTTGATGTGTTGACTGTTCATTGCTGCTTCAGAGTAAAACATGGGTGGCATAGGTGTTAGAGATTTAGATATGGACCGTGGAGCACAACTAAATTTGTTGGGGCCCACTCCCACACTTCAACCGCACAGAGAGAAAACACAACCTTAAAAAAGCAGCCAGCTGACTTACTGTTGTTACAGTGTTGCAGAAATCCCACTACTAGGAGCAGCGGTCTTGTACAGTAAAATGTAATATAAATGTTAAACTCACCACTGCTTCGTAATTGCTAAAGAACAGCCTCCTTTGGTCATTAAACTGAGTGACGTCTCTGATAATCTCTCTATTTTGGAAAATATTATTTAGCCCTCTAACACTGAGCGTATCGCCGGGGATACAGAGTGACTAGCATAAACCAACTTACCGTAATTCCTTGGCCATTTGCGCTAACGACGAGATTGCAGCTGATTCTGAAAACCGACAACTGCAGCGTTCCGTACATATTACCTACATTACGGTAATGCATGGTAATTGTCGGCTTTCAGAATCAGCTGGAATCAAGTGACTGAGGAATTATGATGATTAGATTGACACATGTCACTTTCTGTCAGCAGCTAAATGTTCAGGGTAAAAGGGTTAATGCTTACTGATAGGTTTGTGATTTATTTACCTGGTGTTATTTCCCAGATTTATCTTTTACTTTTCCTTATTTGTTACTTTTTTGGTCCATTTTCTACTATGACGCTGCAAATCCAGGGTGTCCATCTGCTGGTGTCGGCGTATGTCTGTCTGCATACAGCCTTATGTGTATGTGTGTGTGTGCGTGTGTGTGCGTGTGTGTGCATGCGAATGTGGAGCGTGTGAGATGCGTGAATAATTCATGAGGTCGTAAAGATGACTTCAAGACAGAGGGAGTCTTCATTCACCTCCATATCCCATTCTGTTTCATCTTCCCTTAGCCAGTCGTCTATCATTGATGAGAAACATGGGGCCACGCAGCCCAGTCAGCAACACTCAAACAGAGCAAATCCCCCAGGCACGCTTACTACAGAAAAGATCGCGTCAAATCGTTGACCCAATCATGTTTCAGATACCGCCGGCCCATTGAGAGCCATAGTGTCAGCGTACACAGGATACACTGAAAACTTTTTATTTATTTTTTTTACCCTTCTTCTTCTGTTTTGGTGGGGAATATGAGACACCTAACTTCGCCTTGATGTGCAGTCAAGCAGCACTTTAACTTGATAAGCCTGAATAGTTTCTTGGGCTGCAGTGTATTTTCGTTTGACAGCCATGTTGTCAAACCATGGGTGTTTGATTATTTTGCTTCACATATGGGAAATCAGGATTCCAGTTTATTTCCATTTCAGTCGCAAACACCGTTTTTTGTGATGTTAAAACCAGCTTATTTGTGATGTATTTGTCAGAACAGGCTGCGTTCTCTATAATTTCCCTCTTAAAACTCAATGCCGCATGTGAAAGATTCAGCACAGGAGCATGCCTTCCCATGGGCATGTGCAACACAGCTCACAAGACACGTTTCACTGTGATATGGAATAGATCATCTTGAGGGAAGCTTGCAGAAACATGCTGCCACATGTGTATTGATTGATAAGAAATCAAAGCAGGAGGAGGCTGGTGGAGGGAGCGGCAAGCGCAACCATTTAACATCAGTGTGTCAAGAAGTAAGGGCAGAGATGAATGAGGAGCAGACAGCTGAAATGAACTGCTTCAGTTGAAATGTGAGATGTGTTCAGTGTGTTAGTCTGGATGAGGTTATGATCTTTTGATGCTGCTGCATGGCTAACCTGACCCATGTAAACAATGGCAATGACTCATTTTAGTAAAACCAACTCTGTGCTCCGGTGCTAGTATTATATGTGTGCCTCTCTCTCTGATTTGTAGCTGGATGTACTGGACAGACTGGGAAGAGGATGAGGTCAATGACAGCATCGGGCGGATTGAAAAAGCCTGGATGGATGGATCCAATCGGCGCATTTTTGTCACCTCCAACATGCTGTGGCCCAACGGTCTGACGCTGGACCACGGCAGCAGCACTATGTACTGGTGTGATGCCTACTATGACCACATCGAGAAGATTCACCTGAATGGGACAGGAAGAATGGTATGGTGGCTTGTCAGCACCCTTATGGAAAATCTTATGAACAATTTATTTATTTGTAACATATGGTATTACCCAAGAAACAAAATATATATTTTGATAATATCAGAAAAAATTACTCAATTCCAAGAAAATCTCTATCACAATAATCACAAGTGATTAAAAATCTACACGAACATCCAGAACCTCTACAATCTGAGACACTGTGGTGGGGATCAGATTTCATTCATGGACACAAAAACAATAGCTGGATTCCCGTTACAGTTTTTCGCGAAATAAAAGCAATATTTCCAAAATTTTGAAAAACTGCAATTGTGCATTTAACGTGTTTCCATTCAAGGTTGTTTTGGGCAAGAGCTTCATAATTCTCATAAAATCTCATCCTGCGAGACTCTGCTGCAGGAAGATGGACGCCCAAACCTCCTTATAACATTCTGCGTTTCTTGGTTGTTTGTTGTTTAGTATGGCAGTACTCTTTTTTTCAATTATAATTGCAAGAAAACCGTCGGTCTCCTCCTCTGTCCACACATTCTGCGCCATGTTTTCGAGGCGTGAACTGGTCATGTGACTAGGGATGTCATGTCCAGTGACGGGAAAAGTGTTTTCATTGCGCTTTTGTGATATATTTCAATATCCGAACATCTGAAAAACCTCCTCATGAAAGTGTAAAAACTTTTTTGCAATATTTGATTGTTTTCTGAAATTTAGGTGTTTCCAGTACCAGTTATTTTTAGCACTATTTAGATTTTGCGCATTTCCAAGGGTAGTGGAAACCCAGCTAATCACACATACATAGATTATGCCTTGACAGAGGTTTGTACTCCCTGAACTTTCTAGTTCTATATGTGTCAATCACACACTCTGTCTACGTTATGGAGGGAACTTCTGAATCCTTCATGTTATTTTTCCTAACTTTAGAGTTAGTCAACTTGTGAGAGCCAGGCGGTGGATTTCAGAGTCCCACTGAATAATAGACTCTGAATAATTATGTTATTTTAATTTGTGAAACTAAGTAGCTACTTTACATCAAACAATTCATTCATCAAACTATTCAAACATGAATCATGTGTTATGTGAGATTTTAATCTGTCAGACTGGAAGAAGTTGTTTTTGTTTGCGTCTCCAATCAGTTTTTTTTTTTAAACTGTTGCTGTGTAGATAGCTGAGTGCACACAGAATTAAAACATTATCCACCTTTAATATGAGATCAATATTAAAACCTATTGTCAGGGTCCAAACCTGTCTTTGAGATTTTAGTAATAAGGGTGTTGAACTGCAAATCAGTGACATGATTGAAAGCCGCTCGTCTTCCCACAACAACTGCCAACAAGACATCCTTTTATCCTCAGACTGCTCCTGTCGGCTGCAGTTGTACTGGCATATTAAGCTAATGAATTATTTGCAAATGCTATTTAATCAATGCCAAGATTCTAGCAAACATTATTATAAGCAGACAGCTCTGCGTGAATAAATTTGTGGAAAGAAATTGAATCACATTCATCATATACTGTGATCAAATAATTTCTAAGCCCATATTCAAACAGCTCGAACCCTGTTTGAGATGATTGATTTTTTACTTCTGTTGCCGATGGTGTCTTCCCATTGCCTTCCTAATCTTTTGATTATACTGCATGTTTGCTTGATGTTGCAGGTGGTGTACAGCGGAAAGGAGCTGAACCATCCATTCGGAATCTCTCATTATCGCAATTTCATCTTTTGGACGGAGTACATGAATGCTTCGGTATTCCAGCTGGACCTGTCCACGGGCGATGTCACTCTGCTGCGGAGCGAGAGACCACCACTATTTGGCCTGCGTGTCTATGATGCACAGAGTCAGCAAGGTTGGCTGCTTTCCCCTCATTTAGCCCCTTTTCCAGTGCCACTGGACCGTGGCGTCCCGAACAGAAAGTGGCTGTTTTTCTCTGGAAGTAGAACCTCGTACAGATATTTGTATCCCCTGTGTACTCCTTTCCTTAATGGAGAGCACTTTATATGATATACACACCAGCGAGTTGCGTATATGCCTATTGGTCTCAAATTTCATGCCGTAAACCAGTACACGTTGATGAGCAGTGACAGTGGCTTTCAAATCACTTGGGGCTCCACTATATGAAGTTAAATAAAGTGGCTGAGGTTTGGAGGGCTTTGTTCACCCCTGCAACAAATGATGATGGATCCTCGCTGTTCACATTGAAAAGAAAGGACAGGAGAGACATGGGATACGTCTGTCAAAGGACAACTTCACTGGCTGTCACCGGAGGTTTTGCTTTTCGACATGTAGCAGCAGTGTTAAGACAACCGTCCCACGCTCAGGGGATGTTGATTGTTTTAAATGTAGGAAAATATTCAGTGGCATGCTTTAATACATTCGGTGCATTCTCAAATCAATGATTTTCAAATAAAAGCATTAAAGTTGAATATATTAAGTGGAACAGTCTTGGCTACCCTTTGCACAGCCTAGCTCACCCCAGAATTTGGTGGACGTTTCCCTATTGTTAATGTCACTGAATGGATTAATTGGCTGTCCAGTTGTCTGAGTATTACTGATTGGCTCTTACAAAACCAAAAGCTTTATCTCATTGGCTCAGGCACTGCCTTTGGGCTCTGTGTTAAATGGAAGTGACAAAGGTGTCTCATGCCTTAACTTTATATGTGATTTTTTTTTTTTTTTCTATTGGAGAATGTCAGCTTTGTCCGGACAGACAAATTATTCCTCCACCAATGATAAAAATGTCAAATGTCTTTCACCCACAGTAATCCTAATAAGTCACTTGACGTACGGTTATAGATCACATGGCATATGCCTGGCGTGGCTCTCTGAGGCATGAAATGAGGTTTGTATCAATTAGATGATTTATTTTTGTCCAGGTTAAACCGCTTGTTGTTCACTGTGCAGATGGGGAAAACAGACCAAACAACAGCATCTTGTGGCTCCTTAACTTGGCTTGGAAAATGTGGCTTTAAATGAGCAAGACACCTCACTGTATTTGGTATGTGTTTCTCCAGGTGACAATGCGTGTAGTGTGAATTATGGAGGCTGTGGTACCCTCTGCCTTGCCATCCCAGGAGGCAGAGTGTGTGCCTGCGCTGACAACCAGGTTCTGGAGAAGAACAATGTCACCTGTGCAGGTAGGAGGACATAATGAATCAGACAGGAGGGAAAAAAAACAAAAAAAGAGGCCGAAGTTCATCTCGTCCCAGCTTACCGTAATCCTGGCTTCATCCTGTGGGATGTAGATCAAATAATAACCTTATCATTTCACATGCAAATCTCTTAATAAACAAATAAATACAGGTGGGAAATTATCCCAGTGGGTTTCTAGGAATATAACCCAAATCCCAGTCGTTACACAAAGGGTCACGAGACATTATTAACATGTTTTGTGTGCCATTATAGCTCTGCCAATAATTTCCCCTAAACACATATTTCACAGAAAGTCCGTTGTTGAATGTAAATTTGTTTCACTGATGTGTTTTTTTTCCCCCCAGAAGCTTCCAGCAGCAGTTTAGAGCCACAGCGATGTAAAAGTGATGAGTTTCAGTGCCACAATCAGCGCTGCATTCGAGCCTTGTGGAAGTGTGACGGAGATGATGACTGCCTGGATGGGAGTGACGAGGAGAGCCACAGCTGCTGTGAGGATCTTGAAATTAGTCCACAGGCAACACGCACTGCATTAAAAACACATAGCATGCACAGGCCCCAGACGTGTCGATCGACTTAGATTCACAGCCGTGCGCCAAGCAGGAAAAAGCCGAAGCTTTTTAAGGCTAATTCTCTCTTGCTGTCAGCTTCTGTGTTCCTAAATGTCACTGAAGTAGGGGTGTAAAGTGTTCCTCCTGCAGACTGCTGTCTACCCTTTTGCTTGTGCTGTAGTGGATTCGCTCTTTAACAAATCGGTTGGGTAAACGTGATGCTGGGAGCTCGGATGCTGCGTTTTTTCTCTCAAAGAACGTAGCAGTGAAGTAGTAATGTAATCCTTTGCCAGGATCATCAGATTTGAAAAATAAATTACCTGATTTTCTGGGATATTATTAGGGTTGCAAAGGGGTGGAAAATTTCCGGTAAATGTCCAGAAACTGTCCATGGGAAGTTAAGCTGGGGAATTTTGGAAATATTCCAAATTGGAAACTTTCATTGGGAATTATGAGAATTTATGTGAATTATGGGGAATTTATGGAAATTATTGGGAATTTATGGGAATTAATTGAAAATTGGGGGTAATTTAAGCAAACTGTATCATATACAAATAACAAAAAAGCTTGTACAAACACTCATGCAATGACATGAACAGAAATGTTGTCTTCACGATATTTGACAACTGATGTATAAATTCTTGTATGGTTACAGAAAACCATCTTGTAGGAGTCAGAAGAAACATCATCACATTTTAGGGAGCTATAATAAGCTAGCATCTTAAATGGCCAATGAAATGAAAACTAGCTTACATTTAGCATCTAACTTACCAGCTAGCTAGCTACTGTATGAATACATTTTTATTTAATTTTTGCAAGTTAAACAGTAATACCATGATATATCAAATATATTTACCCCATAATATTATAAGAAACTTACTTGACTTTATATAATCCACAGGCTGTGTGGCTTCAATAGTCTTGTGTTTTGGGCTCCAGGGTGGCCTCCAGGGTTTAACCAATCATCTGTGCATGTGACGTAGGAGTGCACAGTGCATGCAGGGGGTGTGGCCTCAAATGATTGAGGAGTGTGCTTTAAAGTGTACATTAAATCTGGTTGTTTTAGCCAAGATTAGATTATGCTACAATATATTTTCCCCAGCTATATTTAAGTTCCCTGTTGAGGGTTAACCTTCAATTTTGTAAATTTCTGTTTTATTCCCATAATTTCTTGTTAGTCCCCATGGAAAATTCCCAGAATTTTGCAGCCCTACATATTATATACTTTAATATCCATCTAACTTGGTTTGTTTAAAGAAAACTATAGATTAGAATTAGCTCCATGTTTTGTTGTATTGGTCAGTCCCTTGAGAACCACAGGAGGAATTTACCTTTCAAAATTGAACCATAAATCAACCTGTAACAGGGCACAAGACATAAAACAGAGCTCATATGACCTCCAATGCTCAGCACCCTCCTGCAGCATCTGACCTTCACATCATGATATATCCCAACCAAACATCACCACCACCATCACTGAATTATGCCAAGATTTATTATGCAAAGAATAGTGTTACAGTATGCACAGAAATTTGCTCATTCATTTAGTATGATTTATGGCTTGTGAAGCTTAATGAATTCGAATAGTCAATGTGTAATTAAAGTTAAATGACAAGTCTGAGATGAAAATAAGGAGCTTGGCTGCTGCTTCCACTGAAGTCAATTTTATAAATTGAAAGTGGCTTTAAATAAAACAAAAATCAAGGCACTAAAACCACATAACAAGTACACTTAAGACTACAGTAACAAAATATTATGGAGATGCCATTAGTCTCAATTAAAGGACAAAAACATGAAGGAAAAAAACATGAGTGAGATTGAACACTCACTGAAATCTCTTTGCTCTTTATCCTTTTTAATGTGGGTTTCTGGTCTCAGTGAAACTTCCACAGAGAAGCTATAAAAACACTCAACAAACATGAAGCTTTATTTCCTCATAGGATTGACAAAGTGTTAAAAAATAATTTAATTTTAAGCTTAATAATACTGTAACAGGGTCTTTGTGAAACATTGAGATAGCTTTGCCCCTTATGCCGAATGTGAACTTTTTAGTGTAGCTGCACTGTTCTCCTTCATGACAGCACTGCAACACCTTCACTGCCTGACAGTGAAAGTTTCAGTGTGTGAATCTAAAAATAATAATTATTTGGACCCACCTGTGATTGTTTAAACACCTGGGGTGGTAAAATGTGCTAAGCTGCTTGGCTTACCCAGTCTGTTGTTTCTGCTCGCTGTAACTCAGAAGAAATCCATGTACAAACATTCAGAAGTGGCTTCTCATTTTTGCCAGTGTTACACCACTTTATGTCCTAAAAAAAGTCCCATTGATTAAATATTTTCCTGTACAAGTTTGTGATTTTAACCATTTAATAATGCCAAACAAATATGAAGTACAAGACAATACTGAAACGCTGCAGGTACTAAATGATTCCAGTTTCTCATGACCTACATTTGAATTTGTGAGCTTCGTTTTGCTGTTTTTTTGGGGGTTGACCTAAATAAATAAAGAAAAATAATAATCCCAAAACTTTACCCTCTAGCCTTTCTCTGACCTTTGTCAAAGATGAAATAACACAAATCATATTCATCAGGCATCATCATATTTTGTCAGTGACATGTTTTTTTTTCCCACTCCTTTTAAAAGTTAGGTGACACATTCACAACAAAGTAACATCATCAGTAACAGAAACCTCTGTGATCACGTTCTGCGGTGAATGCAATATGGCAACGTGACATCACCCGTTGGTTTGTGGACTTACATTTTGAAGCCATTAGTTTGGCATTCGGCAGCCAGAAGTGACCATATTTGGATGTGAAGGGAGGAGTGAGGAGGCGGGTCTGACCCTTGAACCCGAGGCTGCTGCCAATTGGCTTTAGCTACTGACACTGGAATGACTTGTTAGAAATGTATTGATTGAGTATTTTATGATTGAAAATGACCATTTTTGCATTGAAGTCGTTTGGAGTTTTTGGAGCCAGCATCTAGTGGCCATTGGGAGGATTGCACTTTTGTTTGCATAGGCCTCATTTCTGGACAGGAGTGTAGTATATCCATATGTAGTGATGGATGATTAAATAAAATGTGCCATTTCTTGGGTTTGTATGCTCTTTGCATGTCTCTGACAAACATTGTTTTTGAGATGAAAGAAAAAAATGGCTGACTCTGTAACACAGGTGACACACAGACAGTGTCAGTAATTCCAACAACTGATTACATTACATTAGATTCAGGAGACTTTTCTCACATCCTATTGAAAAACAAATGATCAACTTAATAGTTTTGAACCTGACTGTGATAAGTCCCAGAAAAAATAAAGAGGGCATCCATAGAGGACTTTTTAAAATGTATTTTATCTTTTTATATTTTAGCTTCACCTATTTATTTGTTTTGCTACAAAGTCACTGACTGATGTTTTTGCTGCTTGACCTCCTTGCAGACAACCACACGTGTCCCACTGATCAGTTCAAATGCAGCAACAATCGCTGCATTCCCAAAAGATGGCTCTGTGATGGAGCTAATGACTGTGGCAACAACGAGGACGAGGCCAACACCACATGCTCAGGTATGTACTGAACCACTTTTATACTCTCCTTAGATTCAGATTTGGGTTTGACTGCAGTGACAATTTTGTTATTATATCCCCTGAGTATAGAGGCAAAATCTATTATGTGCCATTGTTGGATGTCTGTGTGCACTGATTGATTTTTCAATAATATGCCTCTATTTCCAGAAACAAACTGTAATATTTATTCCTGTAATAAATGATGAAGTTAAATTTTATATAAAACAGTAGTATGAGGAGAGGATAATGTGATTATAGCTGGAATTTTTTTTAATCAATTCGATGTGTTTTTAAATTGATTTTGAAGCAGAAATGAGCTACATATGCTTTAATAATTAAATATCACGGAGCTTTGTTATCCATACAGGAAGGCATAAAACCTTTTCCCTGACATCTGTGATTAGACTTTCTCACTTCAGATGTGCTTTCTTCATCTGCGTCTTCACCAGAGGTGTCAGGTGTTGTCAGAGCAGTCATATCAGTGTTATAACTTCAGGCTCTTGAGAAGCTTTTGGTTCAGCACAATCAATCTCATTTTGTAAGAGTACGCTATAGTATCAAACAGTTGTAGCATCTGTGAGCGGCAACTCTCTGTCAGGAACACTTACAATATATCACAGGGCCTCCCATGTCCTCAGTGGCGCCTCTCAGGAGCTTTTTATCCTTAGAGGATCGATCAATGAGCATTAGCCGGAGGATGATGAATGGTCCCTCATCGGCAGATTGACGTGCATATCCCACATCAGCGAGACATCACTTGCACGCTGTCATGTGCACGACCACCAGCATGTAACGTTTGGCAACGGCACATTCTCCACGGCCGTCAGACCTACCATGCTCCGCTGTGTGATTGAGTGATAAAGAGTCTGCGCTGGCCGGACGCTGACATCCTGGTGATCTAGTGATCATTAGAGTTGTTGCTCACATCCTGCATTGACTTATGCAGGTGTGATTGAATTAAGTGGCTTCTTCCTCCTGTTCTCTTCCCAGCCCAGCCCTGTCAGGCCGACCAGTTCTCCTGCCAGAATGGACGATGCATACCGCGAGGCTGGAGCTGTGACCGTGAGGATGACTGCGGGGATATGTCTGATGAAACATCGTGCTGTGAGTCACGCTTGGCGCATTACCACATGCCATTCAAATGTCACTCTGTCTGAATGTGACGGATTTGTATTCACTGTGTGGTCGAGATGCATCGTAAGCAAGTAATGAATGAATGGGACAAAAAACACAAATGATATTTAGGTTAATCACTAATAGTTTACTCCTCTGTTCCCAATTTGGGCGTATTTAAAGTAACAGTGAGTGAGATGTTTTTACTGCAGATTAAGATTTGTGAGGAGTGATAGGGCTGTAAATTTAACCTGCAGGATAAATGGTTGTATCATAAGGGAGATAAATTTCATAATTCGCTTTATATTCTACAGTTGGAATTGTTACATTGTGAATATATAATTTATGTAGATGACTATGCCAGGAAATTGTCAACATTTTTGCAGGTACTGCTCATTGAGGTAACTTGATTAGATGTCTCACCTCTAACTGATAATATGTGCTGAGCAGCGCTTTCTCTGTTTGCTGTTTTTTTTTTTGTCATTATGTAAGGTAATATTTTTTTTATTTCCTGTTAACATACATTTTCTCCACCTGGTCACATACAAGGCTGACAGGATGTGATCAGCAGGGAACTGATGAAAAAGATTTGTGTGAAACAAAACACAAACGTAGTGTGGAAGTCAGTCATTTCTGCCATGCAGGCGATGTGTGGATAATGTCTGAGTGTTGAAGGTACAATTGTAAAAAAGAAGATTGATGCAGGGTAGATAGTTAGATAATATTAGATAGAGGTATAGGACATGGTTTAGGCAGCTAGCAGTGTGGCTGTAGTAACAGTAATGTATGTCAGTGCTTGGTTGATTTCCTAATTTAGTCCAGATGAACTGTTTTTGGCTTTCCGTGAAATTTGGCACATACAGAGTTACTCCCCAGAGAGTGACACTGTTGATCCCATGGCTATTCTACCACTAACAGCTGGGCATTTCACTGTTTTTATTTTTACATATCCAGTGAAATATTGTTACTTTTTGTGCAGATATTTATACTTTGGATTACGTCTTCTAATTATATTGATGGTCCCCTGAATTTCCCTGTGATGCCCCCAAAGGTTTATCACAGCGAAATCCTGTTTGACAGCGACTCCATCCAAAAGAGTAATTTATAATTTTATGAGAGACTCACTTTTCTCTTGTCAAAGTTTCCTTTCGTCATGCACAGCAACCTCTGCTCAACTCAGCACTAAAGGAGTGAGATATGGTGAGATTAGCATTTAGCTCAGTGCATTGCTGCGTCTATGTAAAGAGCCAGAACTGTGGAGGATACTGGACTACAGTCACTTAGTAGAAAAAAAGTTAGTCTGTGTGTGTCAAATCTTCAGTTATTGAGGTATCATGTAATGTAGCACAAAATACAGTGGTCCCTCGTTTATCGTGGGGGTTACGTTTTAAAAATAACCCGCAATACTCGAAATCTTTTAGTTTTTACAATTATATTTTATATGTTTTAAGGCTGTAAAACCCCTTAACACACACTTCATACACTTTTTTCAGACAGGCATTAACATTTTCTCACATTTCTCTCTTGTTTAAACTGTCAAAGTTCAAACCTTCATAGATTTTAAAAAACAAGTATAGCTGCAGGATGTGGTGGCAGCAGCAACTACACCTAGATCATTTCAAAATACAGTCCAGACTGAGCTGGATGTGCGCTGCAGCCGATCGATAAGCGCAGTGCTGCGTTCAGGCTGGAACAAATGGATCCCGTTTTTTGTTACCGTTGAGACAAAAATGGTTATCTGGAGTTATTTTGTATACAATTATAAATTACTGTGCAGTGGTAAAAACAGACGATAGATCTTCCGAGTCATGTAGATCGGACAAATCAAATTAAATAATACAATCACAATCTGCCTGTGGCCAGTATTTCAACTTCCCCTTATTTGATCTGTATTAACAAACGGGATATTAAAAAAAACAAATGAATAAAATGGAAAACGACCCATTTTTTAATGTTTTGTCCAACTTTCTCTGTGGTGGTTAGCATCTTCCTCTGCCTTTTGGGTGCGATCGCAGGAGTCTTTGTCGGTGCAGAACATTTCATCAACATTATGAGTTTTGACACTTCAGAGTCACACTGCTAGCGGTTGAACATTTATCTAAATTTGGCTAGCCGAACGCATTCTGTACTGTACAGGAGACATGGCACAGAGGAGATTGATTGACAATGGTCTAGAGTCCCTTAGCCAATCAGGACGCAGAACACAATGTGCATTCATATGCTGTAAAAAGAAAGAAAAAAAAAGCATGAAACCTTGCGCTACAGTTAAAAAAAAATCGATGAAACAACGAGGCCGCGAAAGGTGTACCACGTTATAGTGAGGGACAACCTTAACACTTTGGGCTCTGTTGTACAATAAGTGTCATTGAGTAGGAGGAACTGATGTGTCCTGATATTCACAACACCTGTCAGTTGATCAAAAACTATTTTAAGAACTTTGAAGCTTTGAATCACTAATACACCGCTTGCTAAACACTGAAAAAGTTCTACTACAATAATGCTACTTGTGCTGTTTTGTGACTTCTTGGGTCTTTAGTCTCTTTTGCATGCAGTACTTGATTCAATTGAGTGAGTTTCAGGACTGAAATATTTATACTCTTTGGACCAAGAGCCAGACATGTCCTCAGTGAGCGTGGTGCTGAGTAAACTGCATACTTCTGTACAGTAGTTCTTCAGTCATGTCTCAGTGGTATTATACAATCTGCAAGCTCCAGTTAGTTAAAGTTACAGTCTGTGTTCTGGATTAATCTTGGAAAACACAAATGGAAAAAACTAAAATATCATAGTGTGACACCATGGGCCTGGAGCTCTTTGAAGATGTATTTAACCTTTTATTATACAAGGAGGAAGAGTGTTTGTGGCTGTAAAATATGTTTTTCAGCCGTGAAGTCAAACCGGATGAATTACCAACATATATTTAAAAAGATAGGGGTAAAGGTTTTAAGATTTGCTTTTAATCAGTATTTGTATGAAATCAGCCTTTCACAGTGATTGATGTTTGCCAAATGCTGCTCTGTGCTGTATCGACTCAGCCTCCCTTTGTGTGTCCTAAGCTGCTTCAATACGCAGTCACAAACAGCCAGGGTGTAAGCAGTAATTAAAGTTCATGCTCGGCTTCATTCAATCATAATCAAGCTGTGCAGCAAAACATATTCTCTCCCATACTGTTGTCTGAGCTTCCTCAGGCATTACTTCTCTGTAGGCGCTCCACTGTGCAGCTCTGGCAGCTCACTTAGCTTCAGTGGAGCTACTGTGGGTTTTGGATCACCTGAAGCTCAGTGGTGGCCGCCTTAGAGATTGATACTAATTTGGATTTTGTTTGTCAGTAGTTTAGTAGTTGTCACACAACGGCTTCTATTGGGCTCTCTGTTCACTTGAAGCCATCATTATTTATGGATGCCGGTGTTTCATTTTTAGCAACACTCGCTGTTTACTTGAAACCTTCATTATTTATGCATGTTCATGCTTCATTTTTAACGAATGTTAAACTCTAGGCAGTCATGTGCTGTCAGTGAGACCTAACACATTTGAGGGGAATATACTGTAGAAGGCACTTGCATGATAAAGATATAATATGTCTCCTCTTACAGCGCCTAAGGTATTCCTGACAGCAGCGGCAGATGCCAACAAATCAATTCAAATGTAGAATTGCATTTCATACAGGAGTCAATAAATCTTCAGCCATCCAGTATATACAGTATCTCAAAATCGGAAACAAGACGGGTATCTGATGGGAATACAAATGTCAATCCCGGCAATGTCATCAGTCCAAAAAATGCAGGATCTGTATTCCCACACTCACTACAGCACTGTTAAAGGATATTGTGCTTTAATGTAGACCAGAATAGTTCATGAGGTGTCTGATGACTTCTGAGGTGGAAATGACCAAATTTACATACATATATAAACACATATATAGGAAGCCTCTGAATCATCTGCCTTGAAATGAAGACCATCAGCCATGATGTTCCCATTGTGTTGCAGCTGTTTGTGGAAAGATTGCCTTTTGTTTCAGGGCCAAACATGTATTTTTATTTTTTTACATCTATAGTTTTGTGATTGCAGGCATTGATCAACGGATGAAATGTGAAAACAGAACTTGTTGTGAATAAAACATTGCGGTTCAAGGTTCCCTTTAGTACAAAACATTAATCAAAGATGAAATTTCACATCATATTCAGCTTCTAGCCAGGGTCACCTGCAGTATGTGACAGCATCGGTCTGTAGTTCTTGAGGTTTGACACTATGGGTACAATTAAGATCAACGTTACATTACTCCCCAGAGAAAACTTGGATAATGTGAAAAGGTACTTTTTTCCCCTCTATTAAAAGAACTGCATGGGTGTAGATTTTGCCACATGGACCTTCAAGAAAACCTTTTTCTGTCAAATTCATCCAAACTACAAACATACCACAGACTTATGGTACAAATATTACTGTAATTCCTCACGTAGTGCTGTGCCACCTAATCTGCAAAAGGCATCTGGCCTCTATTTGAGGTCAGTTTGTCTTTCTCAGATTTTCTTTGGTAAGTTTAATTTGTCATATTTCTGCAGGTATCCTTGTTTTGATGCTTCAAACGGCATTGGAAGTAGAACAGATAAAAGATTAAAATCACTGCAATATGCTCAACACTATATTTAACTATTTCTAAATAAAAGCCTCTACTGTTACTTAACTGAACAGAATAACTTAATTTCTCAACCAGACTTTTGTTGTGAAATATTTGTGTGCACAATACATTTAATTTATTCACCAGTGGTTTTCCTCCCAACCAATATGGATATTGAATATTATTTTATTTTTTATTTTTATTTGAGGAAGTACGATACTGTCGCCCTCTGGGGTCGACGGACACGGCGGCGTGTCCACATCACATGACCCATTCATGATTGTAGCAGCAAAACGCAGCCTCGCCGAGTCTCCGTTTCAAATGTGATTTCAAACTATTTACCAGTCCCTGAATTGTATTAGAAGTAAAACCAGACTAATAAAACAACAAACATCAAGCTTTTTGCTCAATCTTGTGGCATTTGGTGTGTATTTAGTCCAGGATGAAAGAGTAAATAAATTTAGGTCCAGTGTGTTCATACATTATATCAATAAAATCACACAGGTGAGGTTGTGCTGGAAAAAAAAGAAACAAAACAAGACAAGGTAAACAGTAAATTGACCCCGGACCCTGAGGGTTAACTTTGTATTTAATATTTATATGTTTACATCCCTTTGCAGCGTTCCCCACCTGTGAGCCTCTCACCCAGTTCAGCTGCTCCAATGGGCGATGCATCAGCGTCACATGGCACTGCGATTCAGGTGAGGGCAATAACCTTTTAATCACACTAACAATGGAAACGTTTTGTCGGGAACAAATTGACAAAAGCACAGACTCTGATATTACATTCATCATCCGTGACCGAGTGTTTGTGCGTATGTGTAGATGATGACTGTGGAGATGGCAGTGATGAAGCTGGCTGCATCCAGTCCTGCTCCAACAACCAGTTCCAGTGCACCAGTGGACGCTGCATCCCAGACCACTGGGCCTGTGATGGTGACAACGACTGTGGCGACTTCAGTGATGAGAACACAACCTGCCGAGGAGGATCTGCATGTAAGGACATTAGCTTTAACAATCACACATCACAGTCCCTCTGGTGTTAGATGTTCATGATTCACAGCAAATTATTGGTATCATGAAGCCAGTGTATTTATCAGTGCTCTGTTATGAAGTAAGTCATCACAGAGCAGCTGTTTGGCAGCACCTCTATAAGTACATAATTGTCCTTATATCTGTTTTAGTGTGCAAATGATTGTATTTGCAATTCAAATCAGTGTTTAAATTTAGGTGTAATTACAAGTTTAACGATTAATCAGCTTGAGTCCACTAACTTTGTTTTCACACTCATGTGTGACAAAATCTTATCTAGTCTCTGTTCTGGGGGATTTTACCATCAGGAGTTGAATCATTTAATCTAATTACCACAGAAACCTCATGCAAGCTCCTGGAAAACTCACAGCTCGCTTGCTTGTCACTAGAATGTGTGGACTATTCATCAAACCACTTCCTGATGGGAACTGCAGCAGGCAGCCACACTCCCCTGTGTCTGATTCTGCTGCTACCCATGGGGGAGGAAGTGGTCCTAGCTTTTCATCAGCTGTTAAAGCTGTTTTTTTTTTCTTTTGGAGGGGGGTGTATGTTTAACTTAAATATGAAGCACTTGGGTAATTATATTCAGATGATTCTACACTGAATACACAATGGAATGTAATTTAATTATGAATGAATGTGGTTTGTTTATTATGTTTTGCTAAAAAGTTTTCAGTGCATTGTGATGACACTGATGAAGAAGCAGTTTGGTACAAGCGGGTTGAGTTTCAGTCTGTTTGTTTGTCCATCCGTCTGTCAGCAACATCATGGTAACACTAGCTAACTAGGAACAGATGATTATTTTTAGTCAGATCAGAGGATGAGATCCTGTTGGAATAAATCCCTGCTATCCTGTTAGTGGGCAAATGTTTTAACAAGACAGTGTTGATATTTCACCACAAGAGGGCGACAGTGTTCAGTATCTAGCATCAATACAGCTGAATTATACTTTGCTAGAGGTTTGTGCTCCTCGAGTGCTTTCTGGTTTTATTAGAGGTATCTGGTTTACTGCACCATTATCTTATTAAAATAGATAATTTACTGTGTAATTATGTATCAGCAAATATCAGGGTTCCCAGTATGAAAAGTATGGAATTTCATTTTATAAATTTCCAGGTCTGAAAAAGTCTGGAAAATGAAACTAGTGTATGGGAAAAAAATCATGTTTTAAGAATAACCAAGAACAACTAATAATACATCCAACATAATTTATTTACATGATTTATTAATATGATATTATTTTCATGATATTTACTCCAATGCCAAAAATTATTTGAATTTGTTTTTCTGAGAAGTCTGGAAATTAGTGTCTGGAAAAAGTATCGAGGTTTGAAATTTCAAATGTACAGGAACCTGAAATATTAAACCGTTAAATATTCCTCACTGCTCTTTAGTTTATACATTACTGAACATTTAAAAGTAATGTCCAGTGACTCCATGACCTGCAGTGAAACATATACAACTAAATGGCACAGTGACACCAGCTTCTCTTACCCCTGCTGGTGATATAGTGACCAAAGCCATTAAACAAGACACAACCATCCTGGGGACATAAACCCTAAACACTTGTGAAATAACTTTCTTCTTGACCTATTGCAGCTGCCAAAGGCCCAGCTCGCAAAGATAAATATTAGTAAACAGTAAAGCTTGTGAAATGATAGTTGATTACCGCTGGGGTTTTGCCCACGACTGTAAATGTACGAAGCGTTAATTGTTGAATTGCTTTTGTTGCAGTGCTGCCGTCGGTGATCGAGTGCAGTGTGGAGGAGTTTCACTGCGTCACAGATGGAACCTGTATCCCCGAACGCTGGAGATGTGATGGAGACAAGGACTGCGAAGATGGGAGCGATGAGAAAGACTGCGAGGGCACCAAACGGATGTGTGACCCTAAGGCCAAATTCACCTGCAAAGATACAGGTAGTGAATACAGTACACTCCTGAACAACACAATGAATATACAATATGCAGGGACAACTGTTGTTCATTTTCTAGAGATATTCCAAAAGTGAGTGAATTTTTATATGAATAATTAATACATATAGATATAATATGGCTTCAAAATACCCTCCAGAAGTTTTAGATAAAGTCTGACTCACACAAACACTGTTGTAAAGTTGATTTTTATGCTTCATTAGGCGACTGACTCTGACTGTTTTGGTTGAACTGGGGTTTAAAAAAAAAATGATCCTGAGGCATGAAAATTAAATTTAGCTCAAGTTGGCAAAATAAATCCTGCATCGTTTGCATGAAACAAATGTGAACCTGAAGGACAGTGACACACAGTAAAAGAGATAAAGCTAAATCAGGTGATTGATTATAGATTATTAATTCACAGAAATAGTGTGAAGAAACAAGACAGAGGACCTTAGCTGCTTTGTGTGTGGGTTACAAATACCCAGTCATCTAAAACAGTCATGACTTCTTTTTTTTTAAACTTTTGTATTAGGCATGATGATCTGGAATTAGGACACAGCCTGAAGCTTTTTTCTCTCTCATGAACACATGACAAAACATATAACTTATTTTAAAAATGCAGTTTATCTACTTGGACTTTCACATTACTTAACCTTCCCAGTGAAAGCTGTAATAAACAATATCTTCTCAAAAAAAAAAAAAATTAAAGATAACTTTGTCTGTGCTCTTTGATTCAGAAGAAATATGAATCCTTTTTGTGAAAAAGTTTAAATTAAACCACCAAATGTCTCCTTCCTTTCATAGAGGCTTTACTCTCTGGTGGGCTGCAAAGACTTAGTCACTCTCCCAGTCACTGTTGAGCTGTTCAGTGAAGTTTGCATGTCAACCAATCAGGGCAAACCTTTAAAAATGGCCAGTTTTAACACTCCATGTAGTCAAAAACCCAACATCTACTTTCCTTCAACAACTGTAAAGAGAAGGTCAGAAAGAGATTCAGTTGCTTTCAGTCTTTAGCCCTGCAGCTTTACACTGATCCCCTGACAGTTTTATCAAGAGTGGAGGCAATGCTGCATGGAGACGGGTTGGTTAGACTGCACAATTATTATTCACTCTAATTCTGTAGTGTCACACTTCTGTGCACTGGTGCAGTTTGTTTTGTCCTCTGCAGAAGAACACAGTGCCCTCTCTGACAGGGTTTGAAAAAGGTCTTTAAATGGGGGACATCTTTCAGTTCTGATGGATTAACGGGAGAAAGAGACGTTTTACCTCTGTGTGTGTGTGTGTGTGTGTGTGTGATGCTGTCCTGAACACTTTTTGGATGGGTGCACTTTTAAATGCAGACGATAAAACGAGAATTTTCAACCTTGAGATTGTGCTTTTTTTTTTAAGTACACAGCGTCTAATCTCTCCATAAAAGTATTGGCATTTTTGTGTGTGTGCGTTGTGTTGCATTTTTTATAATGTATGAAAAGTGCTATAGAAATAAAGATTGATTTGATTTTTCAATTCTAAATCAGCCACTTTGGGGTAAAGTTTTTGTCTGTATTGTGGAGCATTTTCTCAAAATAAGTTTAGTTTACAGGGCTGTCAAGTGGATCTAAATTACCGTATTTTCCGGACTATAAGCCACTACTTTTTTCCGACGCTTTGAACTTAAACACCAGTGTTTCTCATGTATCAGTGGCACGAAGCTTGTTAGCTTTTTACAAGCTAGCAAGCTCTGTGCCGCCGATACATTTAGCGTCGTCACATCAGACCCGGTCAGAGTGGACCACATGAAACTGTTGGAATAAATTCAATAGCGGCTTATAGACAGGTGCGCTCAATAGTCCAGAAAATACGGTAATTTACATGAAAGTTTAATGTTCCATGTTTTCTTAATTTTATTCATATATACATTTGCATCACACACCACTATGCATTTTCAAATTAAAAACAACTCAACAACTACAGTGTGATACAATATTTGGGATTTAATGTTCATAATCTTCAAATCACATAGAGGATGCCAACAAAGATCAAGATCTTTATGAATATGATAATTCCAATGCTGAGAGAAGTAACACAAACACACAAAAACAAAACAACAACTGCTCATCTATTATTTAAAAATAAATCTTCAGTCATGCTTAAAGGAACTTAAGTGAAACACCAGCTTTGTGGGATATTCATCTGTGGATAAGCTGCAGTTTTGTTGAATTAAAGATGAAACTTTAAGATATTTGAGTGAGCTTTTCTATATTTGGCAAAAAGCATAAATCATTTATTTCACATTCAAAATAATACGCTATAGTTATGTTTATTAAACCTGCTTAGAAGTGTGTTTTTTTTCCCACTTCCTGAATCTTCCTCCCTCATTCACATCCTCAGCCCATTCTCTGCTTTTACATAAAACTCATCAGGTGGAAGTTGTTGGATTTTTCCTGCTGTGTCATTCAAGGTGAAATTGCCAGAATCAAGACTGGTTAATTCAATTACACAAATGATTAACCTCCTTGTCCGCGTGCGTTACCACAAGCTCAGCCCAACACCGAGTTTGATTATGCTGTTCTGTGCCCCAAGTGTCATCAGTATTTTTACGCTTGGAAAGCCGCTCGATTTTATTTATGTAACTGCGGTTGCAACACATTAGCCATTTAGAACATGAGGGATTAAATCAGAAGTGACTTTATTTTCACAGGGACAAATGGAAAGCCTCGAGGTGAGATGAAGCCAAACAGGCTCACACCTGAATACACGCTAAGATCCACACGCCCCCGAGCAGTCGCTTCAACCTCCCATGCCAGTTTCCACTGATCCGGCACCGAGCACTAAAACCAGGGGGATTTCAAAATGCTATGATGCATTGTGATGGAAGGAGAAAAATCCAAACTGGAATATGCTGCAATGCCAGCTTCACCTGAGAGAGTGGGGGAAAAAAAGCAAACATGATACATATCTGTTTCCTTCCATAGTGGTTCCAGCTGCCTCTTTGTAACTCCAATGAGGGAATTACAAATTATACCCCAGTGCAGGTATCAGCGGAGGAACATTGATCTTCTGTAGATTTTTTCAAGTGGAAGTGGAACATCGAGCGTTTTTACTATTGCATGTTATGAAGCAAGTGAGAAATCCAACAAGGGGTAAAATGCAACCACTGAATGTACTAGTTAAATTTCAGCTACTCAATGCATACCATAAAATAACTGGAATGTTGCAATTTATAATAAAATGTTACAAGTTACAGCAATCTTCCATATTTATACAAAGGCTTCATTTTGGGAAATTTTAGAAATGTATTTATAACAGCAAATTTACAAACAAACAACAAACATATGAATATATATATATATATACGTTAAATGATCCCTTTAATGCCAAATGTATCATATTTGATACATGAGTTTTTGAGACCGCTACATCATCAGTGTGATATTTTTGAGAATGATGATTTAATGAAAAAAATTTAAAAATGTAATTAAATTAATAAAAATCTCTCTCTCCTTCTCTCTCAATCTATATCTATCTATACATTTATATATGCATTCATTTTTATTTTTACCTTTATTTATTTTTGTCAGAAGACAAATAAACACTTGAATTTAAAAAAAAGTTAACTTTTCTGGCAATTATTTGAGGGTTCAGGCATTACAGGGTTATGATAAATGTGTGAACATATGTTAGAGGCTGATATGTAACAACAACCCAAAATGTAGGGCTGCAGCTATTGATTATTGTAGTAATTGAGTATCCTATCAATATTTCTATCGAGTAATTGAGTAATCGTATAAGAAATGCTTATTAAGAAATACTAGCAGAATCCCTGACAATCGTATGCTTCCCTTTAATGTGGTATTTTAAGCTGGAAGTGCTTTGGCGAAAAGAAATCTCCTTCCTGCAGAGTGTGTATAATACTTAGTCAGGCGACTGTTCAGTGAGGGCTAACGTGCTGTTTCGCGTTTTAACCCAACAAAAAAAGGCAAAAACCAAAAATGTGCTCTCTGGTATCTTCTATGTTTATCAGGTTGTTCTACTGCCCAATTGCATATGCGCAACGGCAACTCTACTTGGACAAACTGCCACTTCTTCTTCTTCAGTTTGTTTTACAGTAGTTGGAACTTTGTTGCTCACTACTGCCACCTAGCTAATCCTCTGGAAAAACACTACTCTGTGATCAAATGCCACTTCGATTCGCAGCTTTTTTGCTTCAAGGATTTTTCCTAATCGAGTTATTGGAGTTACTGGAGGAATTGTTTCAACCCTACCAAAATGTAATAAGTGGTCAATAATGTAACAAAAGGGCTGAGCCTGAATTGTAATTTAAAAAGATGTAATATACCCAAAATGTAATAATGGACCAAAAATGTAAGAAGTTGTTTTGGGCTCAGCATCTTGTTACATTATTGACCAGTTATTACATTGTGGGTGTTGCTACATTGTTTTTAATAACATTTCAGGTTGTTGTTACATATCAGGCTGTAACAAGGTATTCTGAAGCTCCTATTATGTCTGAACCTCACTTTTGGCGCATTTACACTGGTACCTACTCGCTTCATTTCGCCTCGGATCACTCGGGATCGGCCCTTCGGTTGCATTTACATTGCCGAGGATAGTCATTCGTGACGTCATCTTTTATGCGATTCTTTTGTTTCTGACCGTGCCGTCCAGCTCCTGCTGAATTTTCTCATCAGCGACTAATGACAGAAAGGTTTGCACCTCGTCCTGAGTCCATGGGGCAGGATTTCTAACAGGTGCCATTTCTCTTCATGTTGTTATTTCAAACACGTCTGCACGGTTTGCCGAAGATTTAAAAATGCCCGCATGTTTGCGGGACAGATTACGTGCCACACAGTGATGATGTAACGACCCAGTGACGATTCCGACCAATAAGATTTTAGTACCTGCTCCGACCTGACCGGGTACTTTTTTTGGAACCGCAGGAGAGGAGGTACGAAAAGTTGTACCAGGTACCAAGTTCCAGGTACAAGCGAGTAGGTACCAGTGTAAATGCGCCATTTGTGTAAAAAACTATATGAAAAGCAGCTAAGATTAAATTTGTTTCTTCTCAGTTGTTTCTGTGCTTCAAAAGGTTTTGATTGTCTTTCCCTTCACGTCTCATGTTCAACAGGCAAGTGTATCACAAAGAGCTGGGTGTGTGATGGAGACATTGACTGTGAAGACCGCTCAGATGAGGAGTCCTGTGAGTCAGCTGTCTGCAAGCCGCCCAAGTATCCATGTGCCAACGACACCTCGGTCTGCCTCACACCTGACAAGATCTGCAACGGCAAAGTGGACTGTGCCGACCGCTCCGATGAAGGACCCATCTGTGGTAATGTTTGTCGTGTCTGTGCAACATGTGTGGAATATGGAAAATGAGATCTAGTCAAATACACCACATGGTCAAAAGTAGGTGGACACAATGTTACATATGTTTTCCTGAAAGTGAGTGTTTGATGGGTTTGAGGCCATTGCCCTGCTGGCAAGTCAGTGCTGGCAACAGGCTAACCCGTGTAGCTCAAACAGTTCCTCTGTTTCGTGCATTGTCATGTTTACACATATTGTATGCAGGAATGGACGAATCAACCGGCTCTCAAAAATGAGTCCAATGTAGAAGTGGAAATTGAAGTTGACTTCAATTTGAAATTTGTCAACTCTTTTTATCATTTTTAATCATGATTAAATAGATATTAGGCTTCAAAAAGAGGAATATGTAGGGGTGTGGTTAGTCTGATTGACAGGAGAGTAGAACTAAATCGAGACTCATTCGCATTGGGTGCTGTCTTTAGGTTCAAAGGTCACCTCATTCCTCAATTCTTATCCAAATATGGTCACGTTTAGCTCCAAATAACTAACATGGCGATGTTAAAATGCCAAACCTCTGGCTTTAAAATCCACAAACCAGTGGGGGACACCACGTTAGTTTTATTTAATGAGCTTTTTAGCAACTGATGCTAAACATGAAAACAGTATATTATCCTCTTTTCCCTTAATTGCTACTAACCTGCCTTTTGTAAAACAACTGTTTACCAATGTAGACAGCTTATGTAGCACTCCCTGTTGAAAATGGTTTCTATAGTAGTTGAGTCACATTGCTTTCTGTGGTTTCCAGTCGTCTGACAAGTTACATACAACATTTAGACATACGACAAAACCTGTCACCATCGGGATCCAAGCTGACCATAACTGCTGTTCCTTATGAAGAACGCTTTACAGTTTCCAATCCTTGAAGGGGAGTGTTTCTCACATTGCAAGAGCACACACCAAGAACAAACTGTCAGAAATAATGACTTCCATGGGCTGCAATGCTCCCACTGTGTTTGAGCTTCTTTGATTACTTTTTTTTTTGTTGTTGCAGGGATATAAGCCTTGAAGCCTGTAGTTGGTGGCACTGGTTATGGAGTAAACAAAACAAAGATGATGGAGACGGATAAATAAATAAACCACATTTGCATCAGTTAAAGCTGCAGCATAAACCCAGCATTTATTTCTCATAATTTACAATGTACCAGCACAGAGTTAAAAAAACAAAAAAACATAAAAAAAAGCTAATGATAATACTTTAAACTTCAAAAGATAACAAGCTTTTTTTTTTTTAGGCCAACCTTTATTAGGGGCAGGCCTTTGTCTTCTTTTCTGCTTTGTTTTGATACTTCAAATGGGATCAAAACATTAAAGTTACTACATTGCACTGTTAATACACTTCATTTAACTATTTCAAAATAAAAGTCCAACCCTAGGATTTACTGTTATTGTGAAAAACTTGCAGCCCAACTACCGTTTTTTCCGGACTATTGAGCACACCTGTCTATAAACAGTTTCATGTGGTCCACTCTGACCGGGTCTGATGTGACAACGCTAAATGTATCGGCGGCGCGGAGCTTGCTAGCTTGTAAAAAGCCAACGAACTTCGTGCCGCAGATACATGAGCCACACCGGTGTTTAAGTTCAAAGCGTCGAAAAAAAGTAGCAGCTTATAGTCCGGGAAATACGGCAAGTTTATCTCCACCCCATTTGTCATTTGGTTTTTATTTGTTCATTTCGACCATGGCCAGTATACTTTTTGGATATACTGAAGTATATATTCTTCTTTTCAATATCAGAGTAGACTCTACCTGACATGCCCCTCACAGCACTTGTGTTCACTTTTACTTTTTTTTTTCATCTTTTAATTTATAATGAGTTGTTGAGAAAGTTGAAAATCTCCCATTGCAGTCCCTCCACTGGGAGGATCCTTCACGTTCTGCAGCTCACAGCTTGACAAGCAGCCGATATTTGTTGTGTCAGAGATCGAACAGACACAGTACCTAGAAAACTCTGGCTTCCTGTTGCGGTCAAATGTAGAAGTGTTTGTGTTCAGCAGCCTTCAGAAGATCTTGTGTGACTACCTCTTACTAACCTCTTAAAGTGAGCAGAGCAAACAATGAGATTTTCTAGAGCACTAACCCGGCCTCAGGGGGGCCCTACAGGACCCTCAAGTGTCACCATAGAAAAGGACGCCCTGTGACTCCTCATAGACAATTAGGTTGTGTTCACGGGGACCTTGAGGGTCTGATTGATTTCCACCAGCTCAGCAGGATTCACACCTGTCATTACCAACTGTGACCACGCAGTACATTTCCCCTCATGTTGAGCGAGTGCAGCTCTTTTTAGAAAAGAGGACAGGCTGGTTTCATTTTCATTAATATTCTTTTGCGACAGCTTCTAACAAGAACCAGAAGTGCGGGGCAGAAAAACAACTTTACAGCAAGATGAAAGAGCACAAAGTCAAGACATGTCTGTCCTTAGATCACTTCTGAAAAGTATATAATATGTTTTTTGAAAGCAGTAATGGAAATCACCCACACATTGAATCCACACAGCCAAAGGACTCTTCATTATACAACACCTTTATGTTTATCATTACACTATGAAAACATTCCTTTATGGTTGGTTTATGATCTCTATTTCAAAAACAGTGTCATCCTTGTGTGTTTCTCATCATCAAAACCACCACACATCTTTCAAGGTCTCACTCTCTCATCCAAGTCTCTGTAAAATTTCTAAGAACTCATGGCCTCTCTTCGTTCCAGATTTGTGTCTGGTAGCCAGAGGAGGCTGCAGTCACCAGTGCACCGTGGCACCGGGGAAGGGAGTCGTGTGCTCTTGTCCCCCCGGGCTTCACCTGGACTCCAGCAACAAGACGTGCGAGGTGGTGGACTACTGCAGCCGTCACCTGAAGTGCAGCCAGGTGTGTGAGCAGTACAAGACCACAGTGAAGTGCTCCTGTTATCCGGGATGGATGCTGGACGCAGACGGAGACAGCTGTCACAGCACAGGTAACAGACCCGAGCTGTTCTGATGTTTGCTTTAGTGATGCTGTTGGCTGTCGTCATGCTGTGGGTTTGTGTCTGCAGTAATATTAAATTTTATCCTGGAGCGCACTGTGTCTCTGCAGTGTTTGTGTTCTGGGTAAAAGCACTGCTGCCATGTTAGTGGGATAATAAAAAAAAAATGTAAGGTGTATGGCTTTAAATGGGCAGGTAAACACTGCTGTTCAAAAGTTTGGGGTCACCCTACAAAACACAATTTGAACCATTTTACCAAAAACAAGAATCACAAAACATATGTAAACTACAACTGAACACAAACAGCAACCACAACATCAAGTTATACTGAGTAAATGTCTCTGAACCAGCAAAACATCCACCAACCACATCTCTGCTTCTTCT
>OOFC01049353.1:2244-18585 GCA_900323345.1 Pseudochromis fuscus | reverse complement strand
GGGACAGTTGATCAGAACACAGGGACATGATGAGCTGGGCTGTTAAACAGGGACAGTGGTTTGTATAAAGTGGGGACATCATCCTGGACAGTAGGGACATAGTTTGAAAGTGTTTCTGTCTGTCTTTTAAAGCAAGCAAGCTTTATTTTGTCATTGTAGCATGCAGTACACACAGTACAAACACACACAACGAAATGGCATTTCCACCCTACAAACACAGGGCCCCCTCTAAACAATCCACACACACATAGGGGACCCATAACATGCATGGAGAGGGCATAGGGTGACGGCGCCGCCAATCCCAGTGCACCCTGGGGCAGTTGGGGGCGGTGCCTTGCTCAAGGGCACCTCGGCAGTGCCCTTGCCCCTCAGGTGGACTGGTCCCTCTCCAGCCACCAGTCCACACTCCGTATTTTGTCCAGGACTGGTGACTTGAACCGGTGACCCTCCGGTTCCCAACCCAAGTCCCAACCCTAACCACTGCCACCCACATCAAGGTAAAGATCTTCTCCTGTGGCACGATTACCTAATAAATGAAACCAAAGATGTGAGTAGATGCAACTATGTACACACTGAAAAATCACATCGAATATCCTGAAAACCCATCAGCGTTGAGATTCCCCAATGTCCATAAAGAGCAGAAATGGAGGACACCCCTATCGTAACCACCTTTGGTCGTCCAGAGCTTTAAGACATGACTCTGTACCGGGATAACACCAAGACACGGGGGAGTTTTCACCGTTTTCTGGGACTTCCACAACAACACAAAGACATCAATACTACAATCGTGTTCAATGTTGATGGCGGACATGGTGGTTGTTGCAGTGTGGATGGTAAATGGTAAATGGAGTACATTTATATAGCGCTTTCATGACCTTAGCTAGGTCCCAAAGCACTTTACAACGCAACTCATTCACCCATTCACACACCAATGGCTACCGAGCTGCCATGCAAGGCACTAGTCACCATTGGGAGCAACTCAAGATTCAGTGCCTTGCCCAAGGACACTTTGACATGTGGACAGGAGGAGCCAGGGATCTAACCCACAACCTTATGATTCACAAGCGACCCACTCTACCACCCATAAGCCGCTCGTGGATAGCACGGAGTACTCTTATTGACTGTTGAGGGTCAATACTCAACGAAATCACCCAAGTCGGTCCATCGGTCATATTTGCGCGAATGCTTGGTGTTTGGTCTGAACACAGCAATAGACGGAAACCTCATTGAACTTATATCCAATAACTTCAGCTGCCTCTTTGAATAAGAACCTGTGGCTGACCTCAATCATACTGCAGGGTAAATAAAGCTCAGATAAGACAGCATATTCTGCGCAGGCCAAATCATTTCCTGTTAAATTACACAACATCGCCATGTACCGTTCTGACTAGTCTTGCATTACTTCCATCGCCGCGGTGACACGCACAGCTCATTAAACTGATTGAAAGGTTACCTAAGTTAAATGGCTCGGGTACAGCAACACCAATTGATCAATTCATTGACTGATTGATTTTAAGGAGTGGGGCCAGTCTTTTACAGTGTGAAAACGCTGACACGGGGAAGTCAGTGGCTCACGGCAGCCAGACCATATTGATTCATCCTTTTTTGCCTCTGATGGAAAAGCAACTTGAGTGCACACCCCACACACACACATGCTATATATACAAAACCACCAGCCGTATGCGCGCGGAGAAAAACAAACATTAATTGATATGATGCAAATATTCTATCCCTCCTGCCATCTCGGCTCGTCTTCCTCTTCTCTTCGCTCACATAACAGCTCTCAGCCCATCTAAACTATCCACTGAGGGACTGCTAACAAGATGTTGCCTATTAGATCCTGGGATGGTGGAAGTCTTTAACTATGATGTGTCATCAACATGCCGCCTTTATAGCAGCTTGGTGATTGGAATATTCCCTTCCACTTCTCCAATAGTCAGCTAATTGAGAACGAGGGACTGATGATTAATTATCCCGTCCCTGTGCACTGTTTACCTAGATGATCGCTGCTGATGAGGGGTGATTAAAATTGAACTGCCACTCTTATTCAGGCTCAGTGTCAAGCATTGTGCAGATGTGGTGATACCAGCTATTTTGTGACTCCCTTTACCGCGTGTGCCGTGTAAAACACTGCTGTAATTCTATCACACAAGTCATAAACCCAGGCGAGAGACGATATTGACATGTTTCACTCAGAGGGGCATGCCGAATTACTTTCATTCTCCATAAATGCTGGCATCTGTCTCGCAGTGCCAGAAAATTGGTAGTCAGAACAAACACCATTAAAACTGCACAATTCTCAACACACAAAAAGACTAAATAATGTATTTTAGCATATTTTAGCATATAATTTGGTACATTTCAGGGGTCTGCCTTCAAGGCGCTTAGATAAGCTTGAAATGTTTCCTTTTTTTGTTTGAAATACCACAGTAACGTTTCCAAAATATCTCTCTACACAACTCTTAGTGTGTTGGTGTGTACACAACTCTTGCTTTCGTCAACAAAAATTATGACTAAATACAGGGGCATAGATATGGACGGTGCAACCATTGCAGCTGCACCGGGGCCCAGACAGCGTCAGGGGCCAATGAAGGAAGAAAAAAGAAAAAGCAGCTGTCTGGAATTGCCACAGGCCCCGTTGTTGTGAACAGAATAGCTTGGGGCGGGTCGGTAAGGTGACGCATCACATTTAGCGTTAGCCTAGTCTTTCTTGAGTGGCAGTGCGTGTGTATGTGCCTGTGTGTAGTGTGCACAAGGTGCACTTGTGTTTCAGGCGGGGGTGGGGGCACAAAAAAAATATTTGCACTGGGGCCTATACCCATGATGTTATGCTAGTGACTAAATATCATCGTCAACGAACCTTTATCACGTTACGAAAAGAACTCAAGACAACGTAAATGCTGGTCGTGATGATAACTATAATTAAATAAATAATGCAATATTGTTGAGGAATAACAACAAGACTAAATGTAGTTTACAAATTAAAAAAACGATGCTAAAATCTCTCTTCGTTTAAAAACGAGATGATAATGTTATGTTATTTCGTCTCGTTTAATTATTATTTTGCAGTATTTCTGTTTCCTGTTACCTTTACAAAAAAGTATAAATAATGTATTTTAGCATATAATTAGGTATATTTCAGGTTTCTGCCTTCAAGGTGCTTAGATAAGCTTGTAATCTTCCCTCCTTTTGTTTGAAATACCACAGCAACTTTTTCAAATCACCTGCAAAATATCTCCCTACACAACTCTTAGTGTATCGGTGTGTACACAACTGTTGCATCTAATACTGGCAATGCAATTTTACATGTTACAGACCAACATCTGCAGTAACTATAGCATCTCCTGTACTTGTGGTGCCACAGAAAGAAGAACAACCACAGACACATTTTCTGAATTTTGGAATAAACTTGGATCAGTACCATCTTTTTTCATTTTTTCCCCTCATCCTTCATAATATAATAGTCTCTTCTTTCACGATACTCTAATTTAAAGCTACGTCCTACATCACAGCAATATATCTATAATTATTAATGGATTTCATGATAAATAAGTGCATGTTTGTACTTAGAAAGGTACAAAAATGATTGTACTTACTTCTCAACATTAAAAAAATTATATTTTCCAAGTCATTTAAGCATGAAATTCAGTTTTGTTGTGGACATATTTATTGAAATATTCACAACTCCACACAAAAAAACTTCCAGCTTTTAATTATGTGATTTTTTTTTAAATGTTATTTTACTAATCCTTCAGATGATGTCAGAACACTAAAAATATAGTAAAAGGTTTTCTTATTTCAACAGACACAAGCAAAATTAGCTGCTGAAGGGTGCACGCCAAGGACACAAATACGACTTATTGGATTCTAATAAGGCTTCCATCTTCCTTCCATCTGCAGACTGAAGCATGTCGGCCAAAACCACGAGTCTTGAGGAGAGTGTGGCCTGGCCCCTGTTTTTGGCCATTAGGCATTTGATGAATGTCCCCGGGAAAGCCACACAGGGAGAGACATGTCGCCCAAGCGGCAGGCAGCCATAATGACTCGCTGCAGATCATATAAACAGATCAGTCATTTGCCAAAGCAAACGGTGCCAAACTGCGGGTGACACAACCCTGAGAGGGGAAGGACAGCCTTTGCTAACTGCTTCTTCTGTTGTTTACTTATATCTATTATTTGAATGTTAGTGCTATGTTTAAAAAAGACAAAAAAAAAAACAACAGGTACATTAGATCGAGCCACTGTAAAATGACTACACTGCATCCAACCTCCTTCATTAACACTCCCACACACATTTGCACACACAGTTGCACAAATGGAACAGATGTTTATTGTTATGAGCAATTTATTTTTATTTTATTCAGTTGTATTTCGATGGTCTGGCAATAGTCATCTAACATCCATGGCAGTAATAGAGAGTAAATTGAATTGTGCCGTACTGAAAAGACGAACGACAAAACAAAACTGGCTGCACAGACGATGCTACGGTGCGTATTCAGCGGCGGCCACGCATCACGACGAGGAAGCACAGACCCTCGAGTCAAACTGCCCCTCGAGCTGTGTTTGCCCTGACATAAGACGGTGTTAAAAACCTGCTCAGTGGGAGAGGAGAGACGACAGTGGGAGAAACAGGAGGAGGATGAAGAAGAGGAGGAGAGGGATGGATGGAGAGGCCAGTCGCTGAAAGAAAGCCAAAGGGACTGGAAAGCACAAGCTTTTTATTTGAATATTATTTGAATATCAAATGACAGCAATTTTCTCTGCCCGTCTCTCCTGCAGGAGCCGCTAACACAGAGTACTTTTGTGGAAATCACAGTCACCACAGTGAATTTAAGCTCTACTTTACATGGCCCCTCTGACAATGAGTTCCAACCTCCTGTCTCGCCAATTTTTTACTCCCTTCCTGTCCATTTCCTCTACCCTTTTGCCTCCTACTCTCTACTGACTTCTCTCCTCTCCAGCTAAACATTTGAATTTCTATTTTTTTTGTTTTGTTTTTTATCATAAATGCTCCTTGATGCAGCAACACTTGTGTGGACTATTTTTAGAAGCGACAACATCACTCATTGGTTTGTGGACTTGCATTTTAAAGCCAAGAGTTTGGCATTTGAATGTCACCATGTTGGTCTTTTGGAGTCAGAAGTGACCACTGAGTGAGGAAACTGGTCTGACCCATGAACCTGAGTCTAGGTACGTCACATTTTATGTGATATTTGAATATTTCTTTGAAGACGGGGTGGAAAGTTCAAACTGTAATGACTTGCTGTAGGCTGCAGCGTCTCTTTAAGGGCATCGCACCATTTGAAGTAGTTTCTATGATGTTTATTGAGGCTCAAAAGTCGAGCATCCACCTACACATGTTGCAAGAGTGTAGAAGAGTATCTGCAGTTTTTTTGGCACAAGGATGCATTTCCAATCCACAAGATGTGGTGTCATGTCTGTCAAGTCTGTGTCATTTTATTTCCTGTTTTATTTTGTAGTCTTGTTCCTTGTGTGTGTTTCTGCTTAAGTTTCACTTCCTGTTAGTCTTGTTGCACCTGCTGCTTGATTGTTCTTCCCACCTGTGTCTGATCACTCCTTGTCACACAGACACTTTCTCAATACAAAGTACACAAGTCTGTACTCGCATACTTGGCAAGAATGTACTTGCAAGTTGGACTACGAAGTACAGACTTGCAAGAATGCGAGAACGCCAGCGTACTTGATGACGTCACATCTCCATCATCTGTACCTATGTTAACGTAAAGTCAACTTAAATAGCTTTAAACATGAATTTTGCCCTCAGCCAAGCAGATTTGCTCAGGAACAAATATAAATTTACACGGACACTGTTAGATTTACACCAAATGACTTGTAGGTCAGGATTAACCACTGCAGAAAACCATATCAAAATTTTAAACAACTTAACTGTAGCCTAAAAAACTCTTAAATCTTCAGTCCGTGAAACAGCGGCGCTAGCATTTCCATTTTGTTCTTGTGATCTCTCTTCCACCGTTGTCGCCAAATTTAATGTGAAATGCATTATGGGTTATTTGGCTTCCCCAAGTCCACACAAGTCTGGTCTGATGCAGGATTAATAATGAAGAAGGAGCGAGAACACATCCGGGTATTTCATGCGTTCTTGGCCAGATGTGTACTTTGAATTGGAACAGTACGAGGTCTCCGACTGATGACGTTTCACGAGTACGCAAGTACTGACAAGTACACATATTGAGAAGTGTGTTTTACCCTGTGTATCTCACGTTCTTGTCGCCAGTACGTTGCACTTTCCAGTGGTGTTACCAGCCTTTCTAATAGTCACAGTCTGTCTAGTGTATGATCATCATTTTGTTTTTTGGACTGGCTTTATGCCTCATGGTTTTCCTGCCTGTGAACCAAACTTTATCTGATTAAAACTGTTTTTAGCTTGTACCTCAATCTTTGCATTTGAGTCCTCGTCTCTGGTTCTGTGGTTCACGTGATGTGGACGTCTATAGTTATGATGAGCCCGTAACCCCCCACTGCAACTTTTGAGGGAGATAAATACTCCCAAAAACATCTTGTAACTCCACTTTCTCCGTCCTGTAGACATCCACAACGATGCACAATGTCTTCAATTTAGTCTTCCTTGGAAATGATGCAGGACTCTGACTAATTCCCCAAACCTTCAGCACACCTCACACTCGCCTTTTGCATCTTTAATGGGCCTGGGTGTGATATAGCTCACATACTTTCATTTGCAATCCACAGGTTAGATTAGCTCACTCATGCAGATTCATTCCATATGAGTGAACTCTCGCTTGATAACAATCTCAGACACCCAATTCACACCGCTAAGTGCATGACCAACAAAAGGATCTGTTCATGCTAAATTATGCACAATGACATCTTACACATGCATTTGTCTGCTATGCCGTGGGGGCTTAAATGCTTGGCCTCCTCGGTGTGCAAGTGTGCGTGCGCTAAAATACAAACCACAGCGGTGTCTCGACACTGTACTCGGAAATGCTCCCGACCCATCTATGATTTAATCCTCATTATACATGCTGACATCCTCCACAGTAACACGGTTTCAAACCACAGTATACCAAAACGATTGTGGGCCATTACAAGTGAACGTATTACTGTGGCCGCATTGTGCGAGGCAGAAATGTATCTTAAGCGTATTTGGTGTGATCTGCATCCGCAAAAAAAATAAATAAATAAAATAAAATAAAAAGCCAGCCAGTGAGAGCAGCCAGCAAGTAAAAATGCAAAGGCAGAGACATGCAAATGCACATCCAGCAGCACAGAGGCGATGCCTGTACGAATCCAGACTGCAGCTGAAAAGAAGTGTAAGGGAGTGTGATGGATGGGCTGTGGTAGATTATCTCAGGGTGATGTAATGCAGCAAACACAGTTGATCACAGCAGGCAAAGTGCTGTTTAGCTGATATCTCTGAGTAATGGCAAATCTGCATAAATTTTTCTTCAATCCTCAGGTGGCTATGCTAAACTATGCTAAACTGACAGAAGGCCGATTGAAATAAATGATTTTGCCCCAGCATTTTCAGCTGTAGCCAGCACGTATGGGCAACTGCTGTGCACTGTGTGTGTGTGTAGGTGTGTGTGTGTGTGTGTTTCTGTCAGGTCTAGTTTGGCTGTTAGACCTTGGGAATGAGGGCATTTCGGGAAAGTGAGGACAGTGTGACTGGTCAGCATGTTCTGACACACATTTAATGGACTGTGTGAGGGTTAAGACCACAGACTGTTTATAGAAAGTGAGAGTTTATAGAAATACACAAAGAAACCAGGTCTCAACAGTGAAGACAATGTGGAAGTGGGGGGGAAAAAATGCAATACCACTGACAGCCACTAGATGCTAGCTCCAAAAACAATTTAAAAATGGTCATTTTTTTGATCATGTAATACGTAGTTGAGTTTTCTCCATGTCAAAAGCTAAAGTTAGCTCCAAGTAGGTATTGGGCTTCAAAAAGAAGAATATCCTCCAAATTGCAAGTCTTCTACACATTGACCTGGGGTTCAAGGGCAAGACCCGCCTCCTCACCCCTCCCTTCATATCCAAATATGGTCACTTCTGAAGGTGGCATTTGTTGAAGTAGTCAGTGTACTGCATCATTTCCAAGGAAGACTCAATTGAACACATTGTGCATCTTTGTGGATGTTTACATGACAAAGAAAGCTGAGTTACAAGAAATTTTGGGCAAATTTTATCTCGCTCACTGCATCACATCTTGGCCGCCGAGAGTCTCAAAAGTCACAGTGGATGTTTAAGGGACTTCCACATCTTTGCGTGGATGGGAAATGCTCGGAAACACTCCTGTAACATGTAAAATGGTAAATGGAGAACATATATATACCACTTTCATGACCTAAGCTAGGTCCCGAAGTGGTTTACAAGGCAACTCATTCACCCATTCACACACACTCTCACACACCAATGGCTACCGAGCTGCCATGCAAGGCAGTAGTCACCATTGGGAGAGACTTGGGGTTCAATGTCTTGCCCAAGGACACTTCGACACATGGATAGGAGGAGCTGGGGATCAAACCCACAATCTTATAATCCATTGGCGACCCACTCTACCTCCTGAGCCACATCCACCTTGACTTTTGAGACTTAGTAAACACCATAGAAACTACTTCAATAGTCTGATACAACAGGTCATTGCAGTTTTAAGACAGACCAAGGCTCAGGTTCAAGGGTCAGACCTGCTTCCTCACTCGATCGTCACTTCTGACTCCAAAAGTCCAACATGGCAACGTTCAAATGCCAAACTTCAAAGCCCACAAACCAATAGGTGATGTGACGTGAGGTTTGTCCTTTCTATGCACAGTCTGTGGTTAATATTTGGTTTAAAGGTTAAAATAAGGTTGGGGTCAAGCATTTAGTTGTGAATGGTTATGGTAAGAAGTTGTGATTACATCCTGGCTTTTTAACACATCTCCCACATTAGCCACCCATTGTTGAACAAACCTCACCACGACTGTCCATCAGCCAACAAACATTTCCAGATTTACAAAGATCCTCATGATTAAACAATCACATCCACAACACTCACAATCTATGGCGCGAGGGCCGAGCGAGCCTTGTGTGAGAATGAAAAAGTGGACATATTTTTATGTCAAAAAGTACAAACATTCACAATTTCTTCCGCAAAAATACCCACATCGTCTCATTTCAGCCTCGACTTCACTGTGCATTTTCACATGCGATTCTTCCTGACCTCCTTTTCCATATCATGAGTGAGCAGTGTTGCGTTGGAAGTCAGCGTGCCTCCAACATTAGGCCATAAGGCCTGTGCTAATTCAATTATGAAGCCTTCACATATCAATGGGCAGCAGCTTCGCAAAAGGCAGCATCCACTCTGAGACATCATCTTCGTGGTAAACAAGAAAAGATCATGTTTCCTGCCTACAGGCTAAGACCCATGAATACTCCCTCATATCCGCCGTACACAAATACATACACCTTTAGTCACACACATACACACAGATAAAAATATGAACACATCTACTACTGGACACAGTGACACACACAGTGGCCTGGGAGCATTACAATAGTGCAGACTAAGGTGCACACCTGAGTAAGAAGATTTCAAAAAGGAAACCAAAGAAGCATAAATCCAGTGATGGCTGACCTTTTAATTTGGCACCGTCGGGCATGTTTTATTAAAGATGTCCAGTTATGACATCACTGATGAGCCACCACAGCTACGCCACGAGGTTTGAGGCACTAAAGATGCTCTGTCTGAAGTCCAAGTGCAACCATACCTCAAATTTAAAATGTAAATTTTTGTTGTTTTTTGATCAAACCGCAAAATATCAAAGTGTTGCATCATCAACGTGTGCAAATACATGAAGACAAACTATCTGTATGTGTGTGAAAATATGTCAATGCATAAAATCAATTGTTACTTTTGCAGCTTTCTTCAGACAATTGCAAAACTCATAAATTTTTAAATGAGTTTAGAGGTTTGTAGATTTGTACACAGATTGTGAATTTGTGCCAAGATGACTAACCAGCCACCACGACGCCACGCTGTCCTCTACATGTTGCCTGAAGCTGAGCTTAAACTTTATCTGACTTTATCACTCTTATAGTTTGATGACATCACACAAACGACACCTGTCAAACAGGAATATAATGTTTGTCTGCTTATACAATTCAACACTTCATGAAAGAAACTGAAAGTTAAACAACTTATCATGTCATTATTGGGCTGAATATTATTTTGTCTTTGTATAATATTGATGCTTTAACTGCGTCACAGTATGACCTCGAACACCCAAACTCCACAACACTTGAGCAGAAAGTAGAAATGTTTTCAACAAATGATGCTGCAAAGAATTATAAGCACAAATTGCTGTTTATAGTTTTGCAAAATACAAAATAAAATAATAACAATAATACACTGACAATAATAGAAAACAGTTAAAACAGGAAGTTAATGTTGCTCTTCCACCTTTGTTTTAAAAACTCTTCACTGTTTCCTCATCTTGATTGTATCTTTCATTAATTAATGTGAATTTGATGAGTCTGCTCATCACTGCTTCAGCTCCACACTGGGAACCACTACCTGAAGACGACAGGTGAAGGTCAGACTGTACCACTTATTGCAGTGGGAGGGGTGGCCCACTTTCACTACTTTTACGAGCACAAGTGTCATTTACAGGAAGTTGACATTTCATCTCCAGCACTTGGACACAATTCCTGCTACACAACCAGAGTGTCATTTTCAGATCAAATCAACACAATTTCATGGATTTATATGTATAAAAAATATCAGTTTGAATTGAACTGAAACAGAAGTTGCAGATTTCTTAGGTCTGGACCTAGACATGTTCCCAGGATCAAGTCACTTATTTTACTTTTGTGGCAATTTTCCAACACAAATCATTTTAATAATGGCAACAATATTCTTGTTTTAACTCATAAATTAATGTGTATGTATAACATAATACAAAATTATTGTTTTGAAATTTTTTCAACAGATTTTGGTCCTGAAATTCAACCTTTTACTGGGATCTTTTCTTTTTTTCCGGATCATCAACACCACACTTAACCTGATACAGTACAAATAGATCACACCTACACACATAACTCCTCCTCTGCTACATGGCTTCATTAATAAGCCTGATCTATGTATGTCTGAGGCATAGGGACATTACTCCACTGGCTTCAGAGTCACTAAAAATAAAAACAAGAGACTAGGAAAACATCAGACTAACTATTTCAGATGTTATCACAGATACGCTGCCGGTCAGCGCTCGAATATTTACCCTTGGACTACCCCCACCTGAGTTAATGCTGTCAAGTGCAAATAAAAACATAGTTATCTTGAGAAGTCTCCTGCAGCTGTATGTTTTTTTTTTATCCATGGGTGTATATGTATGCATCAGAAAAACATAAAGATATTTACTGTACATACGTAGATGTTGATGCCGCCTCAAAGCATGTGCACTGTCCGTACTTAATTCCCAGAAGACAGCAACATACTGAGCACAGTACTTTAAAAACTGTCGATAGTTCGGAAACTTTGCCTCCTCTGGCATCGCCACGCTCTCTGTCGATCCTGTCACACAGTTTCATCACACATCATCTTAAACCGATGTAGGTTATATTACATATATTAAAATAAAATAAATCAAAATTGGAAGGAAAAACATTGAAATCAGTAAATGGTTGCAGGCCAGATGAACTATGTTTACCAGGGTAAAGCAACAAGGGAGATGAATCTCTCAGCAATTTCAGGCAGACAAGCAGCCTACAGCTAGCTTTAAACTCGATGCTCTGCCTCCTCCTCCTCCTCCTCCTCCACCTCCTCTTTGGAGTTAGAGGCAAGGAAAAGGCCCACGGGGTTGACAAAGCCATGCTCTGCAGTAAGCAGTAACATGTTTAGCATTTAACAATGCACAGGAGGTAAAGGTCTCTGTCTCCAGATTTAGTCCCTCTTCCTCTGTCTGTCTCTGTTTGCTCTCCCTGCCTCTCGTCCTTTGGCGTGAACTATGAGTGATACGTTCCCTCTTATGTTGCCATATTCTGTCCCCGCTGACTTATTGTCTCTGCCCCTGCCTCCCCCCGCCGGGCCTCTGACCTCTCTTTTCTCCTCTAATAGAAATGGATGATCGCTGCATTCTCCTCCTCCTCCTCCTCCACATCCCTGTCCACCACTGCCTTGCAGCTCCACCATCCCATCTCCCCGCGGATACTACCTCCCTCCGAGTTCATAGGTTGCTGTTTTGATGCATCACAGTCAGTGGAGCATATGAATGAAGGGTCGGATGGTTTGGTCGTGACAGTTCAACCGGAGACCCAGGCGGAAAAAAAAGCAAACCTCAAATGATGTGGATGTTATCTGGGTATTAGTATTATTTTGGAAAGACACTGTTTTGACCCAGAGCAGAGTAATTATTGGACTCATTACATGCTGGGTGAATTTAACCCATCAAGATGAACTGTTTTATCCTGTATTTTATTTCCACCTTGCATTTTTTCTTTTGTTTTTACGACAAAATTTATTATTTTTACCCAGCATTTCATTGTTTTTACACCAATCTAGTTGGTTTGAATGAACCCAGTATGTAGGGTTTTTTTGGTTTTTTTTAAATATATGTTTATTGATTTTTTTAATATAACAAACAAAAGCAACGACAACCTGATGTAACAGGTGGTATACAGATATTGCAGTCAATATATTTGAAGTAAAAGAAGTAAAAATAAAAAAATATGTACATAAATAAATAAATAAACAGAGTTTCAGTCACGTGAGGTTATCCAACATATTAATAACTGGTTGCCAAATTCTGGTAAATGCACTTATTCGATGAGCCATACTGTATCTGATTTTTTCCAGGCATAACACGTTACTACCCAGCATGTTATTAGTCCAATATTATTAAATTTCAATTCAATTCAATTCTATTAAATTGTATTTATAAAGCACTTTTCATGCAGAGAGATGCAGCACAAAGTGCTTTACATGTGAAAAGAAAATAAAAACAAAGCAAGCAAAGCAAAACAGTTCATTGTGCCCACCCAACCGCCCGACCCATCCCCACCCAGGCACACCCCTCCCCTTCCCCATACTCACACACCCGTACACTCGACATACACGACATAAAAGTGAATAGGTAAGTAAATGAACATATTAAACATCAGGCTGAGTACCGATGCAACAGTTGAGGAAACACCATCCAAGGAGCAGGACGCCACCCGCAACCACCGGGCAGGGACCCAGGGCACTGAGATGGGATGCAGCAAAGATGCCCAAACCCCAAACCTGGCACCCATGAGACCACACCCACGCAGCCACAGCCAACCACCTCTCCCAGTGCAGAGGGCTCCCCAGAGGAAACACTGGCAAGAAATGAGAAACAGGAAAAAGTGGGGCTAAAAAAATCGAAGAATAAAAAGATAAATCTATGCAATGTACGACTAAACACAAGAAAAGCAGCAGCTTTCAGTCCTGAATTGAAGACGTGTGTTTTGTTACGCCCCCTGGTGAAGGATGTAAGAGATGAAGACTCAGAATCTTCATATTGGTGCTATTTATGACGGATCTGGATCAGAGCTGGACCATAAGTTGGGGACAGTACAATCGGCCTCTTACACCTTTTCTACTGCATATCTGAAATACTCAGTCATCTTTCTCCCAAACAGACACACAAGACAGGAAGTGGAAGTCTTACCTTAGTGTGCAAACTTTTAATCACTGCTGTGTGGTGCAGTGTGAGCTCAAGATGTGCTGACGATGTTTCTCACTTTTCTAAGGAAATGTTCAGGACAAAGTGTGGAGGTAAACCGAGCAGAATTATAATGACTGGATATCATCAAAGAGATCAGGATGTATTTATCACCGGCAATTTATTAATTTGCTTTGATTATGTTAGGAAGCTCAGTGTGTGCTGTTGTGCTGTTCCTGTCCCCTGCAGGTGAAATGCAGAGATTTTGGATTGTTGCTGGATGAAGCTACGTCTCCTCCACATAATAACAAACACAATAAACACATCTGCAGGAGGAAAAAAAAAGCATAATTTTCCTTTATCTGATTAAAGTTGTTTCCTTTCCAATCACTACAAAAATCAACCCAAAACTACGACACTGTGCAGAGATAAATAAAAACAAAAAACTCTGAATGTGAACAAAGGGGAGTTTCAGATAAACTTGAAGAGACGAAGCAGAGGGATTGTTCTCTTTCACCCAAGCTTTTCATTTACATAAAGAAGTTAATTTATTGTAATTGCTGCTCAGCTGCTATCGCTCAACTTTTTACAACATTTGAATAAAAGCAGGACTATCGCTACAGCAAGGAGCAGGGGCGCGTGAATATGCATGCAAACAAAGTGCATTTCAAAGAAAAGACTCCACACTCAACTTCATTTACATGTTTAAATGTGCTCAATAGTTGAGATAGTGTGATTATAAAATGCACAGTGAGTCATTTAAAACACAAACAATAAGACTTGCTACAATCCATTAGCAGAGCAGCAGCTTATAATAATGTTCTGCTACAGTAAGAACAAAGAAATGTACTTGACTTGCTCCAGTAAAATTGGCTTTTAATTTCAGTCAGAAAATAAGTATTTAGATCCAGGAAGGAAGCAGCAAAGGAAGTGATTATTACTGATAAGTGTGAATTAAGTAAATCCAACAACATTTTAAATTCATTTTAATACCAATACAAAATTCATGGATGCTGTTAGTATTGAAAAACTCTTTTTGAAGTCATTTGAATTGGAGTCAAACTGCTGCTATTTTATCATCCTAATTATCATATGATTAAAATACATTGTTGGTGTTTTATTTTATATTCAGAACCGATGGTTTTTATGTGAATATTAGGTCGGCTCCATTAGCTGTGGTTCATTTCAGTTCAGTTAGCATAAAAATACATTGCTTAAGTAAGAAAAAGGCAAATACGGTGAAAGTAGAAGGAACCCCAGAGGGCTTGTGGGTACAATATAATAATTCATGCCGTTCACACGCTGCAGCTCGACCATATAATTGCCGCTCATTGGTGTAGTCCTGGACGTAACCCACATCCAGTATTAATCTGACCTGACAGCAGTATTCAGGAGTTAAGTGTGTGCAGAGCAACAATAACAACAGTTGACACATCTGCTTCTGTTTCCAGAATATTCTGGTTGTGGTACAGTATGTGCCTTCCAGTTTTGACTTAATTGTGCCATCTCCCTCCAAATAGCAATCAAGTCAGACATTTAGCATTTGGCATTCTTACTACTGCTGGGTCTCATTGTCCTTCACGCCAGTCGTTTCCCTCCAGGATTTAAAAAATAAAAAATAAAACAGTACCTCAGCTCCTGCCATGGCTCTTGTGACTAATTGTGATCTGAGCTTTCAAGTACAGTTTACATGGAGGTGAACTGTGTCTCTGCAGAGTCGTCATCAGATATAATACCATGAATCATAACTCTACTCTGCACCTTTAAACCAACTGTACATTTACTGTCTATACTAAAAAACAAACAACTGTCACACTGATGGGATCACAGCTAACACAATGTGACAACTGGAACTACACTGCAGAGAAATTAAAAATGTTATATTCTCCACGTTGATGCTCGACTAAAGGTTTTTGCTTATCGACCGTTTCCAAAACCAAACACATCAAAAGAAATGACTGTAACTGTGTTTTTCTGACCGACAACCATTAACATGTTTACCTAACTAGCTTACTATAATAACAACATGTATGTTAGAGCCTGATATGAAACAATGAAACAAATTGTTATTAAAAAGTAATAAAATACAAAATGTAGTAACTGGTCCATAATGTAACAAAATTACTGAAACTGAAATGTAATAAAAAAATGTAACAAAATGTAACAACTGCTGGAATAAATGCTGAAACCAAAAAGTAAAAACTGTGCCCAAAATATAACAACTTCTTACATTTTGAGTTCATTACATTCCTCTCTTATTTTTTAACAATTCAGGTCGTTGTTACATATCGGGCTCTAACAAGACGTAACCTCTGAGGTCAACGATTGTATTTTATGTATTTTATAGAGTTTGTGACCAGAAATGAGAAATGAGTTTATGTTTCTGTCGGTTTTAAAAATAACTTCAAATTTCAAATTTACAAATTACAATTTCACAGACACAAGTATCCATCAAAGTAAAGTAATTAGTATTTTCCAAGTCAGTTTTCACTGTTGCACAATTAGTTGAAATACCGTATTGTCCAGACTATAAGCCGCTACTTTTTTCCGACGCTTTGAACCCTGCGGCTTAAACACCGGTGTTTATCATGTATCAGCGGCACGAAGCTCGTTAGCTTTTTACAAGCTAGCAAGCTCCTCGTCACATCAGACCCGGTCAGAGTGGACCACATGAACG
>OOFC01049350.1:0-16591 GCA_900323345.1 Pseudochromis fuscus | reverse complement strand
GCACTTCACGTCACAAATATTTGTGACGTTAAGTGCAAGGTCAGCGGCAGGAATACTTCTAACTTTTATTGAAAGACGGCACCTGTTAGCTTATAATGACGGAGGTGCCGGCGGCAGTATAACTAACGGCGGTTCATGGAAAAAATATTTTTTTCAGCAGATATTGTAGTTACAACATGAATGAGCTAGCAAAGCAGTGTTGTGTTGCTATGTGTGGTGTTTATTCAGTTTTGGGAAATCACGATGTGTAGAAAACATCAGCCCGGTGCCCAGTAGCTCAGCTGCTGAGCGGCCACACACAAACAGAGGCTGTAGTTCCTGATGCAGCGGCCATGGGAGTGAATATTTACAGCACGTCGTTCCCTGTTCTTCCTGTTTCCTGTCTCCACTGTCCCCATCAAAAACAGTAAAGGCCCAAAAATATATATTCAAAAGAAAAGTAAGCATTAACCCAAGTTGACTGGCTGATGAGGACTAGTTAAGGTCAGAGCTCATGTATTTCCACTGAAACAGAGAATACTAGAAACAAAACTTTTATATTTTAAAAGAAAACTGTCCACAGTATGAATAGGTTTTGATTATATACGTTTTGTTGGTAATAGTTGTATAATTGCACAAGGCATAAGAAGCAACTGCAATGATACAAAACAAACAGTTGGATGTGTTTTGATATATTTGTTGAAGTCTATATATTGAGAAATTAAGATGTTACTTTGAAAGTTTTTGAGATTTTATTACATAAACACACACACAAGTACCGAAAATTGGTACTGTTGAGTACCAGTATCGATTCCCAGGTACCGGGAATCAGTACCGTATCGGTTCAAATGTGAAAGGTACCCATCCCTAGTTAAAAATGAGGAAACCATGCAACACAGAAAGGCTTTGATAACACGTGTATCTTGAGTGATAGTTTCTCTGCTCTGAGCTCTGCTTCAAAGGAAGGAAATGTGCCATGAAAGCCCAAGAGCTGGTGAGTGACATGTGCCAGTCAAGCCAGTCTGTCCGGCATCTCCTTTTTTTTTTCCTTTTCACTCCCTATAGTTATTGTCATTGTGGTTGTGACCTTATCACTGACATGTCTCAAAAATCCTGCTGGCGTTAGCTGATGTTCAACAGGAGAACAGTGGAAAGAAAAGAAACAGGGACAGGGCAGGAGAATGCTTGACTAAGCAGTGGATGTTGCCTCATTAGGAGTAGTGCTCCACGATGATGTTTAAAACATGAACTGCACACTCATTTAGCTCGTAATTTGACTGAGGGGCGACAGGGTTGAACAAGGGGTGGAAGCTGAGGTAGAGGGGTCATGATCATTAAGATTACATTAACTAACATTAACTAAGCACGGCGTCTGTGACTCCATCTCTCCTTCTCGAGGAGATAATAGCTCTCTTGCCTCCCAAGGTTTTGCATCGTGCCCTAAAACTCCATCTCCCTCCTGGATTTGAAACCTTTCCTTCAATCTCTCTCTCTCTCACACACACACACACACACACACACACACACACACCATTCACTTGTAGAGAGCACTGTAGGCAGAAATGCCCATGGTTTGGATCATGCTGAGGAAGCAGGAATTAATTCCAATCAGGCTTGAACAGGGAAGAGCCGTCCCTTTTTTTTTTTGCACCGCTCCTGGAGTCACTCGAACAAGAAGCACCCCCATCTCGACTGCATATGCGTGAACACACACACACACACAAATCACACACAACATTGCGAGCACACATGGTATTGTGATATCGCTTGGCAGCCAAACAGAATTTTGTTTATTAAACATCGGCTGTGCCTTTGACATTAATGCCATGCTAATGAAGCCTCTGACACCCTCATTCACCTGCCTTTTCCATTTCACTGAGAATTTTAAGCAGCCGCGGGGTGCCGCTAATACCGTGGCTCACAATAACAACATGTTTGTCAAGATTAAAAGCATTGTGGTGCCATTGTCAAAAGCCTTGCTGGAAATATGGTGTAACCTCGCTATTATCTACTCTTCTGAAGCACCTCTCCTCTGCCCCCCCCCTCCCCTCATCCCCCCTTTATCATTTGCCTGAAAACAGCGTGTCAGAACACAGCCACAAAGCTCATCTGGGAGTATTGCAATTTGTCTGCCTCTCCTTTCGCTAAATGCCTGCACTCTCTCCTTCATTTTCCATTTCACTCCTACCAACAGGTCATAGCTCCATGTCACTATACTACTTCCTGCTATCCACAGTGAATTCAGTAAAAATCTATTTTCATCTAACATGTCTGTATTTTATATTTCTACCTCCACTATCGGGGGGCGGGGGATTTTAGCATATTGCTCTTCTTGGCACTTTCTCGCTTCCCTTGAGCCCAGGACAAAGCAATATGTTACAGTCCCTACTTATGCATCATGAAAATAGCTTTAGTATAGTATAGGCACATTTGGGCCATCCTGAGCTCAAACAGCTACCCAGATGGTCCCTGCACTGCATATTTCTCAGCTTACCTATGGGTGACAGCTCGGCCACACTGCCAATATAAGGACCTTCCAGGAACTTGGGCTCGCTGTCGTTGATGTCCTGGACCTTGATGACGAACTCTGACTCTGGTTCGAGGGGGTCGTTTGAGAGCCGGTCTCGGGCCTGAGCCCGCAGTGTGTAAAAAGCCTTCTCCTCCCTGTCCAGTCTCTCTGTGGCGTGTATGTCTCCTGTCAGCTCATCGATGATGAAGATGGATCCCGCGCCTTCTCCAGAGATGGTGTACTTGATGTTGCCCTCACCTTCGTCAGAGTCTGTGTGGATCTGGAAATTGATGCAGAGTAAATGTAAGAACAGCAGAATACACTTTTTTATTTTAATCAACGTAATGAGCTGCAGAACGTTGAAGCTGATTCACTAACTACATGTATTGTGTCTCACTACAGCATCTGCTTGTGGCAACAAAAGCATGAATATATATGTTTTTATTATATGTATTCACACATTGATTAAATACTAGAAAGGTCAACTTAAAGCACCACAAAGGTTTTCATCTTTCTCTCTCTAACCAAACTGTCGTGTGGTCTTAACACACCAAACATGGCACTTAGGTCTCGTCCTGATTACAGTGCACATGCAACTGCTGAGTTTTACGCTCCGAGGTCAAAACAATAATAGTTCCTCTACTGTAATGCAATCAGCTGTGCTACCTAAGTGCTTTGCTTTTAGGACACATTGTTTCTCAAGTGTTGCAGTAATTTATTCAGATCAAAATCAAGTACTGTTTTGTTGGATTAAATTGAAAGGCAGGCCAGCAGAAATCTTTCTATATCTTCACAAATATTGTGACACAGACAACATGACAACCGCCCACAGCATCGACCAAGAGGAGGTCAGCAACATTATCAATAAAAGCCAGTGGACAGAGAGATCAAGGCCAATCAAGTCAAACACCCAAACTGTCCTTGAACCAGGACAGGGATCACAGTCCTGTCTGGGCACTTCAATCACACGGCTGACGCTCCACACTTACATCGTGTGATGTCACCTCAGACTATCAGGTGCTGTTTAGAGAAAGTGGAGAATAGAAGAGACACTATTCATTATCCTTTTATTCCCCTCAGGTCGTCTTCTGCTTGATTTCTACCACTGTGAATAGTGATGGTTTGAGAAATTAATGGTTCTCAGAAAGAAAAAAAAAAAGACATTTGGTCGTCAACCATGACCAAAAGAAATTAGTATACTTCTTCCATCCATCCTCTTATCTTGCTCCCCAACAGCCAATGCTCTTTAAGGCCTTCTCCCTACAGGCCGGCCGTCATCGTTCGGGTGAAAAAGGAAGACACCACAGTTCAAGTGATGATTTACACCTTTTCTGCACATTGTGCCCTTCACAGGATATGACGCCCAAATTAGGAGATCAAAGTCATTTCAAAGATTGTTAAAGGTAGAGACAGAGAGGTGCTAGGGCTGAAAAGTGAACTTAAAAGAGCCCTTATAAATCAGAGCTATAGTTCCCCCTAATGTGATTAGAAGACATTCCAGAGGTAGCAATAGGAGCAGCACTGGTCCCCCATCCCAACCTCCCCTTTGGCTCTTTAGTGAGCACCAGACCCTCTCCCTCTCTCTCCCTCTCCCCACTTCTATCTGAAATTATAATTCAGAGCTGTCTATGCAGCGTAACTGTGGTTCAATCTACTGAACAGACCAGGGGAGAGGGGAAATCGCCCTGGCCTCCCTGGTTAATATTTTATAAAGGCTTAATTAAATACAGGCTTCTATCACCCTCGCGGGGATTTTCATTAAGTATTTGTCGTAAAACCGCGGAATAATGCAAGCCTGTGCCTTGATATTGCTTCCCTCATCCATTTTCTCCTCCCTTTTTATCTGTCTGTTTTTGCCTTTTCGTGCCATTCTGAATCATCCTGAAGACAAATACATGAACAGTCGGAGAAAATATACTGCCAGATACTTTGGTGGTATCAATATTTCAGTTGTAATAAAAAAAAAAAAAGTTTCACTGGTTCTGACTGAGAGTTATCCAATAAAAGTGAGCACGCTCTTTCACCACTGGATGTGTTTCCCCCAGACTCTCTCTCTCTCTCTTACAATTTCTCTGTATTTCTAAATTAGATTCTGCAGACAAGTGTGTGTGAAATGTTGTCATCATGCGTTAATTCAATTGCACAAATGCTGGCACCATGCATGCAAGCTTCTACCTACTGTCCATGTGCACACACAAGCCACACACACCTACCTACTGTGCATGCATGCACACACACACACACAAAGATGCACACACATACACACACACACATCGTGAGTTCATCATTCTGCTAGGATGATGCTATTTCTCCCCCCTCAGGCGCGCTATACCCATCCTTCTGTCAGTCTATCCTCACTGGAGTGATTCAAGTTGGCAGCTTAAAAAACACACACACTACGCTTAGCTAAGTCGTTCTCTGCAAACTAAAGGTCAGAGCCAGGACGTCACTCGCTTAGGCAGAAAATAACCAGGAGTGCAAATGTGCCCGACACATTTGCATAAGAAGAAGATGAAGACGACACAAATTCTCCACTAATGCCGAACAGGAACTGCTTCAGTTGTGAAATCCTAGATGCATTGTGTGTTTGTGTTCATGTAAAGCAGTTAAAATTGTGCAAACATCTATTTTTTTTGGCCGTGATTGTCACTAGCCAGATATACGATATACGCCATGTATTTCAAATCAATACTTTTGATCAAACACTTCCCCTTATACATATAAAGTCTGTACTTTCAATGGCTCCAGCCCCACTGTGGCTCTGTACAGGATGAAGTGGGTATAGAAGATGGATGGATGAAAGTTTGTATTTGCTTTATTGACATGGAAGAGCGATTTTGGTCAGCTTGAGTTCAGCTGCTAACACAAGATTCTTGTAGTAACCCATTTTCACAGTGGGGAAAAAAAAAGTATTAAAATGCCCACAGGAACTGAGGAAACCACTCCAGTGGCATAAGTCCTTTCCATCAGTTAGGACATAACTAACACAGCTATGAGTGTTTGGGACATACTGGGCTCATGGCTGGGCAGCAGAGAAGTGGATTATGCTGCAGGAAGTGTAGAGTTTGCAGTCTGAGAATCTTCCACGGGCATTGTGGCACTTTTTTTCCCACAGTGAAAATGGGTCATTGTTACAGGCTGGATCGAGTGTGACCACTGCTGCAGTACACGAGGAAACTACAAACATTTTGTAGCCTCCTTGAAAGGCAACAGGGAGGAACCCTTTTATTTTTTGTATTTTATTTTAAGTATTACTGTATTGGTATGTGATGTAAAGACAGGAACACAAATGTCAAAAATATAATTTATTTCATCTTAAGGTTGATTCATACTTTCTGCAAAGGGAGCGCACGCCACAAGTGGAGAACCGACGCGCTCGGTTCATACTTCATTTTTGCAGCTTGCTTACATGCGCTCCACACATGCGCACCAGTGAGTTGAAGTCTATTACCGCCGATACAGCAGGGGGCGGACTAGAGCTTTAGGTTGGTTTGTGAGCCGCCATAAACAAACAAGTGAACACTTGCGCGATCACAGAAAAGAAAAAGGATGGTGACCCCATGACAATGAGAAGAGGAGCAATGCTGCTTGGCAATTTTGGCAGAAGAGTGTGACAGGAAGAGCAAGAAAACACAGAAGAAAATACAGCGTCCAGCGCAAGCGTAGCGCAGCTAACTTCTATTGATTTTCACACATGCGTAGTTGGCGACACCCAGGCGACGCGGTCACATTTTTTGAGAGCTTGAACGCTTGCATAGCTTACTTTATACTCCTGTGCTCACACACAAAACTGCGCCCGAGTTGCATCACATGACTGACAAATAGGGATGCATAGGGATATCCCCTTTGCAACACATGCCGTGCACACGTCAAAAATTGGAGCCGCACGCAAGATGTTGCAGACATCACCTCTCCTGATTGGTCCGTTTGTAGTCACATGCTGTGATGCCGTGCTTCCTTGTACGGTACAGTAAAAATGACTACCAAAATTGGCCTATAAATGCAGAAGAAACTCTTCCGTCTGGTGTCTTGGCCAATACCAACCGTATAGCGAGACCCCGACGAGGATAACTGCAGCGACATTTTAAAAACACATTGGTTGCACTTGAGTATAAAGGCAAAATGCGTGCGGGACAGCCTTAAAAGCCTCTGTATACTCTATACTGCGTGTGACGCAATTTACTTCACATGAACCCTCGCACACCAATGCGCACATGTGGACACGGGAAGTATGAACTAGCCTTTACGAAGTACAGAAAGCATCCTCTACTCTTTAGAAATACATGAAATGCTATCAGTTTTATCAGTCAGACACAATAGTTGCACCTACCAGTTATTTCTGTTCAATGAACGATTAAATTTAAATTAACCATCACACTTTGAAAAAGGCTTACTTTGGGTCTGCTAGCTTCCTGTGTCATTACACCAACCCAGGGGTTTTTCAACTCCCCCAGGGGGGAAGTCAGAGGAGGAGAAGAGGAAGAGACATGAGGCACAGCTACAATGTAATCGGCTGTCCTCAAAAACAATAAGTTTGGCACACGCCACAGCTGAGGGATGCAATTAAGGTATAATACAGTTAAAAAATCCTCCATCATCCAAATTTGTTAAAAATTCAAACTCCTTTGAGCCACAACTCAGTCAAAGTTCAACACAGAAACGTGATGCACTTATTTTTAGATTGAGTGTGACTTTCTCTACAGAACAAACAAATGTTCATAAATCCACTGTTAATGGCCCTGAATTTGCTTGAGAACTATTATATTTTCAGTACTCTTTAGTGTCAAAGTCATCCAGCAGTAGTTACACACAGCAGGTGCATGACAAGTAAAAGCTAATTTGGTTTGGTTTATGGAGTTAATTTGACAAAGTGCAAACAAATATAGGCTAAAAAAGAAGAAAGGTCACATCATTATTTACTTCATCCATTGGAACAATCATTATAAATAATGTTTACATTTTCTAAAACATTGGGACTGAATCATCGGATCCAAAACTTAGTGCATGATTGTCTGGTAAATACATAGTAGCTTAAGGGATGAAGATTCTAATAATTGATGTACACAATGTCCTACAGAATTCATAGATAATGCATCATTCTGTAAGACTTCCTTTCATGTTTTTAAACCTAAAGCTGCCTGCACACCAAACACAAAGGGAATTTTCTCACATGACGCCGGGCAATGTGCATAGATACAAATTTGCATTTGTGTGAATTAAAAAAGTTTTAACCTGAGTGCAAAATTTGCATCACACTGTGTTATGAAAACCAATCAGTGTTGAGATTTGAGGATAAATCCAAAGAGGAGAGGACTTCTCGCTGTTTCTGGGACTTCCATGACAGGTAGAAGGAGCAATTATTGAGATCTTGTACATTATTGATGGCAGAAGTGTCGGTCGTCACGGTTTCCAGAAGGAGTACTCCTATTTAATATTGAGGGTGGATATTCATGTGTGGTCATGTTTAGTGCACAAAGCAGCTGTATCCGCATAAGTAAACATGAGGGGAAAACTGACTTCCTGTTTGGTGTGAACATGACCTAAAACCACAACTTACCTTTCATACAATGAGAATGTATTTTCTCTTACACTATCAATTTACATATGAAATAACATAAAAATATAATAAATGCATTGATAATTGGCGAAATGATCTAAGCCTTTCCATTGAACTTACTGAAAAAGTGTGAATTTATCACTGTTGGTAAACAGTGATAATGATTCAGCGCCTGGCTTTAAGTTAAGTTGATGCAAGTAGGAGTCAGCCATGCCTTAGGGTTTACAGTGCAGGGCTGTAGGGTGACTCAGGGGAGAGCGAGGTTGTTGATGCCCTGTCAGAATCACCTTTGGGTCATAACAAAGTGTCTAACTGTCACTATTGGCTAACCTACTGAAGGGGATGACACATGACTCACAGAGCAGTGACGGAAAGTTTCCTTCGTGTTTGGCAGTCAGCTCTTTTAAGTTTGTATATTAAGTGTGTTGAAACTCAAACTTAATAAATGTACTGTGTGTCATGGGTTTGGTAAAAAACAGAATAGACTAGAACATCTTTGTGGGGCAGACGGGATCCCGAGGTGTGGGGTGCACTGAATCCTCAGTTTATTGAGGGTTTCAAAGTGGAAGCAAATTGGCTGTCTTATATTTAAGTCTGTGTAATCAGGAGTCAGCCTGCCACATTTCACTGCAACTTGTCAAACTCTCTGATCTTAACAGCTTCAAAGTGTTAACAAGGTGACTGTATCAGAGGCAGCCTAGGTGGAGACAGTTATGGGGAAGGAAGAGTGCAGACCAGGGGAGACAGAGACAGAGCTACAGATGAGATTGGAAAGTAAATGGCAGGAAAGGGGAGTAGGAAAAGGAAGTGGAAAAAGTCAGAGGAAGAAAGTGAAATGAAGGAGTGATGGTGGGTAATTGGAGGCCGATCTGTCAAAGCTGAGAGAGGAAATAGAGGAGGGAGGTCAAGAGATTAAAAAGCAGGGGGGAGATGGTGGTGGTGGTGGTGGGGGGGCTGTGTTATGGTTATAAAGCTATTTGAGATATTATTTTAAAATATTCTCAAACTGACAAAACACAGTAAACAAAAGCCTTTTCCTGTCATCAACAATGGGAAATGTGGCTCCCCATAAAAACCTGTTTGACGACTCCACAGCTTCTCTTTTTTCCACTCCACCAATCTTAAGCTGTTTTGTTCCTCTTTGATAACAGCTTTGTGATGTTGTTACAATTGGACATAGATCTGACTAATTATAGCTTGGATCATACTGATGAGGAAAATTGCCTTAACAGGCAGAGTACATGGATTTTTGGTGTTGCCCGATTGACTTGCTTATTATACAAGAACCTCAGAGAACAAAACAAACAAGAAAAAAGCTATTTCATTTTACAACTCAGTGAGACTTAGACTGAATGTCCACCAAACATCCCTGCAGCCAATATCAGAACCATGGAATACAAAACACCATAAATCAAACTCATAATCTTCAGAAACATGTAGACGTATTGCTGAACAAAAAAGATGAGTCCATCTGTTTCATTTGGCTTTGAGAGGTAAAATGGGACAAACAGGTGCCTTGGATTGACTGTACAAGCACTTTTCCCACTCTTCATGCTAAGGTAGAAAAAGGAAATCCATGCCAGATACAGGCATATAGATCAGAGAGCTGGAGAGATATAAAAGGCACTGTGAAACTGTACACAAAACGCTTGAACTACGCTGTTTTGTTGCAAGAATAGAAAAGCATGTGCACACGAAGCCCAACTCACACATATCTCTCTTCATAAAGGATTTATTTCTGACAGCTTTTGTCAAAATAGAGGAGAAAGAAACATGAGAGGAGAAGAAGAATGTGTCGTTTTTGCTTCCTTTACTTCTTCTTACAACAGACATTTAAGATTATCTGCATTCAACAGGAAATTATGACAAAAAAAAAAGAGAGAGACAGTTTCTGAGTGTCCCCAGTTCTCAGTCTTTCATCACAACATGATTTTTAAAAAGCAGTTGGCATTAAAAAATTCACTTTGTGAATCATTTACGTCTTGCACTGGCCAAGTCTGCCAGATTAAAGTCATGTGAGTGACCATTTGATTGGTAAATCTGATTTTATTGGCAGAGCAGTGAGAGCCACAGTGTGAGACAGAGCACAACTTGGCAAGTTTTCTGAGTTGGGGTAAAGCAATATGCAAAAATAAGCTTGCTGCAATTATCCAGCATGGAGGCCCAGTGCTGTGGCTTTAATCCTCCATTGCTCAAATTAAAGTGTTGATACCAAAACTCCAGCTGAGTTCATCTGTGTGCAAGTGTGTGTGACTGTGAGTTACACACAGACACTCACAACCACTCTCTCACACACACCATTAATAGCACTGATAGCACTGGCCACTGCCCCCGTCCCACGAAGTGCAATAACTTTAGATAATTTTATTAATAAAATCATCTCTCTTCTCCCTCCTGCTGCGTCACTCCCCCCAAGCTCTCTTAAGCTCTTTCATATCAGTTCCCTGCCTTCCACTGGCACCCTACCCTGTAATGAATCACAAGTCAATGTATGAAGTCTCTTCTTTCCCACTCTCCCTCTGCAGCCTTCCATCTTCCTTCATCCCTCTCCTCATGTATCACTCGGTCTCGTTATGTCTATTTCTCTGTCTCCCAACAGACACACGGTGCTGCCTGTTGGCCATGTTGTTGGTGCTGCCAGCAGGAATGCATCACAGGCCAAAAAAGTAAGACAAATAATGGTCAAAGAATAATTACTCTGTAAAACCAGGCCCATGCTGCAGAGAACATCTCCATTCATTTGAAAGAATAGAGAGATCAATATATGCAGATGCAATAATAGCCGTTCAATTGCCATGTCTAAATGATTAGAAACAAGGGGATCACATGATTGATGTGTGTGACTCTTCGCTGAGTCTCATTCTGTCTGCATTAATGTTCCGTCTTTTCATATCACGTCCCGCGTAAGGCAATCGAATCGTACATGCTGTCCACTCTCATCAGCTCACTGAGGTTCATTTGAGAAGCAGCTGATGAATAGGATGTGAATGAGAAGGAGGGGGGAAAAAGAAGGTGAAAATATTCCCAAATGTAACACGTGGCACTAAGATGACAGCAAACAGATATGATTTGACACACACTCATTATCTATAATTACATTAGAAAAATAACATTCAATGATCACATTTCTGGTGTCAAGACATTGTCCTCAGTACCAAAGAGAAGGGCATTGCTGAGGATGTCACCACTGAGTAAAACGGCCAAATAGTTGTCACTAAGGGGCCAACATAAAAACTTTTCTTTGCTTTTAAAGACTTGTTGGACAAATCTACTAATGATAGATAATTTTTTAAAAAGTATCTGAGATGGACGTGTATAGCAAGTTTTTAGGGGTGGAAAGAGTAACCGTTATGAATTGGTAATCAATTCAGCTGTCAAAGATGCAGGCCCATCAATCTGGGTCAGATCAGCTGTGTTGTTGATCCATATAAAGGCAGCATGAATCACATAGCCTGATCTTAAAGTTACTAATCAATTTTCTGAAACATAGCAATGGTCTCATGTTGAATGTGACAATCACATTAATACAGCGGTCCACAACCTTTTTTGCACCACGGACCGGTTTAATGTCGGCATTATTTTCACGGACCGGTCTTCAAGGTGTGGCAGATAAATACAGCGAAAATTATATAACACGACCGGCATAAAAAGTTGTCCTCTTACCCTTTGCAAAGAAGCTCTCCAAAGACGTTGGTATTTTATTCATTTTTGCTAGTTTGCTAGCTTATTTTTTTGCTAACATATCTGACATTGACCGAGACAAGCATATTGACGTGTCAAGAGGCAAAGGCAAAAGTTAAGTTGAAGAGAATCCGGTCGTTCCTTTCAAAATAAAATGTCTTTCAGACTCTAATAATCAATGCAACGGAAGTTATATTTTTATTTATTCTTTCTGTGCCCCCCGGTAACAACTGGCCCACGGACCGGTACCGGTCCCCGGCCCGGTGGTTGGGGACCACTGCATTAAAACATTAAAAGCACCTTAAACGAGTGAAACTTAAACCTGTGAGGGAAAAACATATCCGGCCACAACAACACAATTCACACTTCCCCTATTTTCACTTTTTTCTCCCTAAGTGCTAAAGCGAGCCACCAGATATCTGTGTGAGACAGACTTAAGTTCATATTCATAATGTCAAAATGTACAGGGTATTTTTCTGTCTGTGTCTATTGTAGAGATAATAAACGTAATAGCCTGTTATTCTGAAATGACACATTTGTTTTCCATTGTCTGTCCATGGTACAAAATAACAAGAATGCTTGGGTTTCCTTATTTATGAAGTGTATGCCTAAAAGACCAGTGAATCCCAATTGTTGAAATCTTTCTAGAATTGTTTTATTTTATTTTGTAATAAAATGCAGGACCACTTTAAGCAAATGTAAAAACAAAAGAAGTGCATCAGTTGGTATTGCATCGTATCGAATCATATCACAGCCCCTGTATCTAGATATGCATCAGATTATCTTCCAGGGGAGAGATGCACACCTCTGCTACTTATGTCTAGTTTAGTAAGTTATTGTGCATTTGATATCAACCTTTTAAATGTGTTGTTGCTTTCAGTGAGAAAGAAGTTTTACATAAGTTTGTAGCAGCCTGGGAGCTTCTGTTTGATAAGTGAGTCACTTTCTGCACTGTGAACGTGTTGCATGGTGATCAGGAAGTACTGTGACTGAACCACGGCAGAGGAACAAGATTTAGACGCTCTACTGGTAAAGCAGGTGGGGCTATTAAGTTCCTAAAAGAGCTTACAGTATAAACTTTTTTCTGTGTGATGCAAAGCTTCCTTGAGCCCGCACTGTAGCAGTACAGCTCAGAAGGTAAATCAGCTAAATTAAGTGTTATTGTTCCAATTATTAGTGTGGATTTCCTTCTGTTTCCATTCATTTCCACACAAAATTCAAATCTACATGTGGATTTTGAGACTGTTTCTCTAAAAATTGTCTTTGAAGAATGTATCATCTTAAAGCGCAAACTTAGTCCAGCTGCTTTACAAGAAAGTGTTGAAGTGGTACAAAGCTTTTCATGTGACACATCAGCAGGAAGAGCTGTTTTCAGAGGGGGTGAATCAGAGAATGATGATGTTCCTGTCATTACATGAAAATAAAATGTTAATCGAGGAGTAAAAAAAAACCAAAAAACCTCTCAACAACAGTGACTACTCCTTGCACAGGAGCTACCAAGCTACTGACAGCTGAGGGTATTGTAAAGGTCACATGGGTGGCAATGCCATACGTACCACAGCAATATGCAACACAGCACCAGTGACAAAGTGACAGTGTCGTGAAACAAAATATGTATTTAAGCAATATAATGAAGACGTAACAGTGCGTTCAGAGCTTAATTTTTTTTAATAACCCACAGCGCATGAGTAGAAAAAAGTTTTAATCCTTGTTTACTGATGATGGAGCTCTTCTCAGAGGTAGCTATGTGCAGAAAACCACTGGGACTTAATCTTTATTGCTTCTCATTTAAACCCATAAAGTTAACCTCAGGAGCTTTGTTATTTCATGCAGCTAAAATGCTGGCAAAAGCACACATGCAATTACAATAAAGATATTGTTGATTATAAGTATGTTTTTGCTGCTTATTAATTCCGGGCCTGCAAATGAGTACATTTTGGCAACAACTTTGGCCAATTTGCATCTTTGCAAATGCCAAGGTGCACAGAGGCCCATTTGTTTTTACTGATTAGAGGCAGTGCATAATCGGATCATTGTCATATTATCAACTGTTATTTCAGTGCATATTGTTTTTATATTGTTAATGTAGTTGAACTTGAGATTTTTTGTTTTTTGTAAAGCAAAGCTAGTCACAGTTTTCTCCTGATAACTTCATTTTCTTTTTTGTAAACTGGATAATATATGGATTTTTTTCTGTTGTTTTCAGTTAATGCAATCACATAACTCAACACTGCAAAAAATTTGAGCACCTCTGAACAAATTACATGTTGTGTTGATATGTAAAGTCAAAATAAGTAAATGCAGCTCCTGCTGATAACAGCCATAAACAGGAGTGTTTCATAAAAACTGAATGCCCTTTTTTATCCAGTGAACTGAAATATGTAATGTGCTTATGGTTTGGTACCTTTCTGACACTAAACAGTAAGAACTCATTCAGCACCAACTGATTTAAGACCTGCCTGTGAACCTGTAAAGCAGGTCAGTGATTCTCGTTAGGATTTGTGTTGATGACACTTTCAGTGCTGAAATAATAAATTCTCCGACTCTTCAAACCTTGTTGTAACACTGAACTGCTGTGGCCTCCTCTTATCAGTTAACTGATGATTAACTGTGATAATATACAATAAAATATGAAACCTTTTGAACCACTTATTGTACCGAAAGACATGCAGCAGACATTTATAATGAAAACTTGTGTTGTTGGTACTGCAAATTGTCTTCTGAAATAAGGTGTGTGTAACAATCTTCTAAGCTCTTGAAATAGTAAATTTATATATAAATACATGTCTGCCCTTGAAAGCCTATTTGTATTGCTGTATATCTATATTTGGGTGTTATATTTACTCTGCTCCTCAAGGACAAAAACAGTATTTGCTTTGGAGGAACTAATCTGGACCGCTCATTATAAAAATGTCTGCAGCTTTGTGGCGCTGATGTGAGGGGGGAAGCCTCTTACTAATAATGTATTCATCCTGACGACATAAGAAATCTGCACTAATTTTACTACAACTTAGAAATTTGTCAGACAAAATCCCTTTCAATATTATCTAGAGTAATAGTCTTATGATTGTGCAGCGAGTATTAACTACATCCTGAGGCAGTCTTGCTTTAATGTTGTTTTTTTAACCGACATTTCAACGAATCAACAGACTTCTTAAAATATTTACATAATACGATTGAATTTCTTACCTTTCCTACGTATAGCGGCTCTGTGCCCGTGTACTCCTCCACCACAAAGAACTGGTTCCACACCCATCCTCTCTTAACTCGTTCAAGTGACGAGGGTCCTTCCTCCTGTCCTCTTCCTCCTGAGGTTGTACCACTAGTCCTTGAGGCCTTACACCAGGTAAAGGTAAAGCAGCTCAGAAGATACAGTGCTGCAAATAGTGTCCAAGCCCCTGCTGTCCAAAAAGGAGCCATTCTGATGAAAAAAAGAAAAAGAAAAAAAAAAAAAAGAAAGAAATCCTCCCTGCGTCTACATGTAATATAAAAGATACATGCGGACACAAAGAGTTTTTTAGTTGTTGTTTTATACCAAATACAACTCCACCCGGGGAAATTTAAAAGGACTTTGTGAAAGTACTTGAAAGTTAATCCATGGGATCACACATCAATCTGAAGCTATCTGCTGAATACAGGGCAGGTCATGGAGCATATTGGATTTGTACCACCTGGAGAGTACCTGGTTGTATTGTAACATGGTCAGTCATTCTGATTTCTTCATAGTGCCTGCCCCACCTTCCAGAGTTTCTAATATATATTTTTTTTCAAAGTGTGACCTCAGGTAGTAAAACAAACTGACTTTGTAAAATGTCTTTCAAGGTTTTCGAAGGCAACAAAAACAAATTTTACTAGAGTGTCTCACTGATCAGTCGGGGAATTATGGGAAAACAAGGATACATTAGCATTGAGGAGCGTGTCTGTGAAGACTGAGAGCAATGCTTCCCATCCATTCTTGAGTTTGTAGTCTTTCCTGCTTGCAGTGTTTCCAATTTCACTCGTAGCCATGTCACCTCCAACGGCTGGTGCGTGCTTCAGGTGGTTTATTACAAAAGTGTCCAAAAATGACTCGGTCAAAGTTTCCTGAAGAGAAAAAAAAGTCTTGGGTCGTCCAGTTCCTTGAAAAGTCACAACTGGTTTTACTTCGTGAAGCAGAAACCTTGAACTTAGAAAAGGCCAACTGAGATTACTGTTGGTGGTGATGTTTCATATTTGATGGCTTTTCTCTTCAGAACAATCCATTGGTTTGGAAAGTTCATTCTTCAAAGGTCCTACTGTATTCTTTTCGCCATTAGGACACCTCCGTCACTGATTCAAAGGCAAGGAAAGGACAGACCTGTGAAACAGAAGAGACATTTGCTGTTATCATAGCCATGATCTGGACTGGATCTGGAAAGCAAAACTAGTCAAAACTGTTAAATTTGTTCCCAGCACTATGAACACTGAAACTACCGTATTTTCCGCACTCTAAGCGCATCGGATTATAAGGCACACCTTCAATGAATGGCCTATTTTAAAACTGTTTTCATATAAAAGGTGCACCGCATTATAAGGTGCATAGAATAGAAACTACTGTAGTGTCTGGGGTTGTGTTATCATCCATCTAGATGAAGCTGCGCTAAAGTGAATGTCAACAAAACAGTCAGATAAGTCAGTCAAACTTTATTAATAGAAAACAAACCAACCTTCTGACAACTCTGTTCACTCCAAAACAAGCTAGTACATTCACAATACGGTACCGTACGTACCGGTAGCTCTTACCGGTATTTGCGCCGCCTTTATTAAAAACAATGTATTTCCAACTGCATTTGTCACAGTAGTATTATCTTTTACCAACAGCAAGGTACAACAGGTAGTGCAACTTT